>SSHR01002510.1:0-40974 GCA_006518225.1 Fusarium neocosmosporiellum
TTGGTCATACGATGTGACAAAGGGATATTCTTAGAACTTGAGATTTTTCAGATGATAGTAGGTCTATCCCATCAACTCCATGCCTTGTCAATGCAAATGACTTGTGCCAGTATCCAGAGCAAGTCACCCTAGATGTACTGCAACTGTATTTTCCACCAAGAAGGACGACTTATGGTGCTTCGTGAAGGCCACCGGGACCCCGTGCATACTCGCTTTGACCTGGGTTCCAAGACTGGCCAGAGAGTTCCATCGGAGCTTGTGGGGGTTTGTAATAGTCTGTAGCGCCTGTTTGTGGTTGTTGAGGCTGGGTCTGGGCTTTCTCTTGCTCTACAGCAGCAGCAGCAGCAGCAGCAGCAGTTGAGGGCCCCTTGCGGAAACGTCTCCATAGGAGAAAGCCCAAGCCGCCAAAGGCCAGGAGACCTCCGATGGTGGCTCCAACAGCGATGCCCGCGACGGCGCCGGTGGATAGGCTCGAGCTGTCATCAGTCGAGGCCTCGGTCGGTTCTGAAGTAGGTTCGTCGGTGGATGAGGAGGTAGAGCTTGTCTCGCTGGCATGTGTCTGGGTTCCGGTCGTCGTCGATGGCCCATTATTGGGGACGGTAACGTTGAAGGCTTGCGAGTTGGCGACGGCGTCGGTGGTTCCTCCGGCGGCATAGAGTGTCCAGTGGAAGACGGCATCTTCTCCCTTTTTTACGTCGGTAGAGAAGACGTCGAATCCGACCTTCCAGATGTAGCTGGTAGACGTGGTGTTTTCTATTGCGATCAAGTCAGACCAGGGGCCAGCTAAAGGTTTGATCATCACTCACCTTTGTACTGGAAGACAAATTGTGTACCGCCGCCGGCAAGAGGATAATCCTGCCATAGCAAAAGGTTCGTCTCTTCGAGGTCCGTCTCCCATTCCACGTTCATGCTCTCTCCCACGTCAAAGCCCGGGTTGTTTCGCCAGCTGTCTGATCCGGCTGATCCGGGCGTGACGAACTGAGTATCACCGAGAACCTTGGCAGCAAAGCTGCTCAAGAGTACCGTGAATGGCAAAAGAGAATGCATCGTGTCGAGTTGATGTGCCACACAGGCGTCGAGGACTGGTCCCTGTTAGACCTGTGATGATGACTGAATGTCGTCAAAAAGACTTGAAGGTCATCACAGGCAGCTTGATCCGGACATAAGAAAAAAGAGAAAACACCGGCAACAGGAGGTAGAAATGAAGATCGAAACATAGCGCTGTCACGCTTCCTCGGCACCGCTGTTCCATATGCTAGCTCAGCCCCCGGTAAGGCGCAGAGCCGGGTGTTGGTGTGGGATGTGAGATTTTGGCGGCTCGGCGTGAAAAAGAGTTCAGTCAGAACCTCGAGGTCTTCTACAGGGGACCCGCCTGCTTGAATCAGGATTCACCTGGCGAGACGTTGCTTCTGGAAATGTGAGGCGGGTGGCGCCTCGAAGGGACGATCATGCAACCAGCTGCGACGAGAAAAGAAGCAAAAGTGGGCTGAGGGCCTGCTAGTTTGACAGGGGACTAATCTTTGATTTGTAATGGTAGGGCAGAAGATGAGGCACTCGACACAGGGTTGTGGCCTCGAAGAGTTGTTAGGTCGTTAGACATTGATGCTGAAGGATGATGAGTAGCTGAGTGAGTTGATACTACGTTATGGTTGTTACAGTTAACTATTTAATGTTCTGAAGAAGAAGTAATGATGCTCATCTCGACCATTTGACCGACCGCTCTGTTGTTCTTCGGCATATGTTACGTAATACATCGCCCTNNGCCACTTTCCTATGTAGAAGAAGAAGGCTCTTTATTATCCTCTTTCGTATGCTTGGTTGGTGCAAAATAGCTGTTAGTCACAGCATATTGGTCCTTAGTTCGCCGAAGCTAGTGAGACTGGATGATCGACGCTCACGCGACAATAACGTTGAACCAGTTCCCGGCGCAGCCACATGGATGCTTCGCTTTCTTGGCCAGCGGGTAAGGCGCCGAATTGATCCACCCGTATTCAAGCTGATGCAGTTAGAGGTCAGGGGGGCTGGGATGTGTTTCCACTTGCATCGAGGCTGATTTTCAACTTTTTGACTGCGATAAGCATCCAGGTAAGTATGAGTCGTATTGGAAGCGGGCAAGAGAAGGTCCTTGTCTGAAATCTGACAATAAATTGGTGGCTGTGAAAGCGTGAAGCTGCCTATCTGGCCGGCTTTTACGCTGGGGTCACATCAGCTCCATCCTTGCATAGCCCCCGACGAGAATTGCAGGGTGAGCGCTAATTCCTTTGGTATACATGAGCCAATGAAATCACCAGACGAAACTATTTATGATGTGTAGCTTGATCCTCCCAGTCAATAACACGCGAAATTGTCATCAAAGCTGAAGCAATGCTATACCACCCAAGGCTGACATGTCCAAAGTCTTACAGACGTGAGTTGAACTTGCCGCTTCCTGTTGCGCCAGAAGATTCCTCATGACCCAACACTTCGCGAGCAATGGCCCTTCCAGCTGCACGACCAGAGAAGATGCATCCGCCAACAAATGTTCCCTCGAGAGAACTGTATCCGTGAACTCCGCCACCGCCGAACCCTGCCGCTTCTCCAGCAGCATACAGGCCTGGGAATGGAGTTCCATCTTCCCTCATGACATTGCTGTCAAGATTCGTCTCGATGCCACCGAGTGTTTTGCGGGTGAGAAGGTTCATCTGAACAGCGATCAAGGGGCCGTGAGCCTTGTCGAGAAGACGATGCGGAGGGGCGACTCGACTTCGTTTATCGGGCCAGTAAGTCCTCGCGTTGTGGATGAGCATTGCTTGCCCGTCCTTGGTGTAAGGATTGTTCATCTGGTCATCTCGGGCTTGAACTATCTCTTTGATATCGTCATAGTTCAGCAGTGGGCCGTTGCGCGCCTTTGCAAGTTCATTCATGCCGGTGACGAGATCCTCGAGATTTTCCCGGACGACAAAGTCTGCGCCATGTTTCTGGAAGTTTTGAACAGGAACGGTGCCCTTCTTCCCAAAGACTCGCGTGAGGAGCAGCCAGAGACTCTTTCCCGTCACGTCGGGATTCTGTTCTGACCCAGAGAGAGCGAATTCGCGGGCAATGATGGTTTGATCAAGGATGAACCAGGTATAGTCGTACCCCGTGTTGCAGATGTACTTGAGAGTTGCCAGAGTATCCGAGCCAGGGTAGAGAAACGGCGGCAACCGTTTGCCCGTTGCGTCGAGCCAGAGGGAAGACGGCGCAGGGAGGACTCGAATACCATGGTTCGGCCAGATGGGATTCCAGTTCTGAAGTCCCTCTGTGTAATGCCACATCCGATCGCGGTTGATGACATGAGCACCAGCCGTCTCGGCAATGCCTATCATGCGTCCATCGACATGTGCAGGAACGCCGATGACAAAGTTCTCTGGGACTTTGGGGCCAAGTCTGTCGACAGGCCAAGCTGCCTTGACGGCCTCGACATTTCCTCCAATGCCACCCGAGGAAACGATGACGGCCGAGCCCCGAATTTCAAACTTGTCCTTTTCAACTCGAGAGGACTTGATGCCTCGAGGAGAGTCGTCATCCTCCAGAATACGGCCTCTGACTCCGATTGCTCGTCCAGACTCGTCAACGATCAGCTCGTCAACAGCGTGTCTAAACTTGAAGCTGACGATGCCTTTCTCTGCCGCCTTTTTGACCGGCTCAGCAAAGACTCTCACGACTTCTGGACCTGTCCCCCAGGTTATGTGAAATCTGGGGACTGAATTTCCATGTCCGGTCGCCGTTCCGTCGCCTCGCTCAGCCCAACCAACGTTGAACAAGAAGCCGAGCCCTCGGTCCTTGACGTAATTCTCCATCTCGTCGGTCGCAAAGTCGACAAAGGCCTTGGCCCACTGTCGCGGCCAGTGATCGTCCTTTTCCCGGTCGAAGCGAGCAGATCCCATCCAGTCACGCATCGCCAACTCCTTCGAGTCTTTGATTCCCATCCTGCGCTGCTCGGTCGAATCAACCACAAAGATGCCGCCGAGGGACCAGAATGCCTGTCCGCCAAGGTTGTGCTCATTTTCCTGGTCGACGAGAAGGACGGGGACTTTGCGCTCCGACAGCTCAAAGGCCGCAACGAGGCCGGCGAGACCAGCGCCGACAATTATGACAGGTTGCTTTTCATCAGCTGAAGCCATTGTAAATGTGAATTGTGTGTAGAAGGCAAGAGTTTGGCTGGAATGAAACTCATCCGAGAACGCGGGGTCTTGAAGTCAGATGCCGAGGCTCCCGTCAGTTGCAACTTGCAAGGGGGGGCCTCATCAAGGATATGGCATATGCGCCAAGCCGCTATTGGTGGAATCCGAGTCGTCAGCGGCAACGAGCATCATGGGCAAAACATCACCAGAAATGGTCAACCAATTGCTTGTGGTTTGTGTCTTTAAACAGGTTCAACGCCGTTATTACCAACTACCCAGGTATCAAGATTCATTACCCAAATATTCACGTTACTAATCACCATCCTTCTTAGCCTCGTCTATCTTTGCCTTCTTTTCTTCCTCCGTCAGCTTGTTGTACTCGGCTACGTTCTCGTCCCAGAGACGCACGCACTCGGCGTTCCAGTTGCAGTCCTCGACCTGTCCATACACTGGATGGCTGTAGCGAGGATGCTTGCTGGGCCAGTTGGATGCATGGTAGTGATGCTTGACCAGGGCTCCACGCGAATCATGGTTGCCCGAATCTGAGTGTCCCTGTCCGGCGCAGAACGCTTCCACGTCGAGCACCAGCACGCGGCCAACAATCTTGGACTCGTCCATGTTATGGAACATGTCCCAGGTAACCTTTGGCCCACCCGACCTCCTCTGGTTCATCTGCTCAAGCAGGGCCTTTGTGAAAGCCGACGGCCCTGTACCGCTGATGACCTGGTCAAAGTCGAGCTGGACTTCTCCAAGCGGAACCTTTTGCTCCTTGGCGACATTCTTGAGCCATGCCATGATGTTCTCAATCAACTTGAGCATCACCGGCTGATGAGGCTTCGAAATGATGGTCCACTGACAGAAGGATTGTGACTTCTTGCCAAGGATTGGATGATCACTGAAGTCAGGCTGGTCAATCTCAACACCGACAATCATGTCGATATCCCGCTCGTCGTATCGCTCGGGGATGAAGCGATGCACAGGCCGTAGAGCCTCAACATCAATATCTGCGTACACTCCACCCTGAGCGTACATGATCATGTACCGCAAGAGATCAGCCTTGATGATGTGCAGGTTGATGCTGCGGTAAAACTTGACAATGTCTGGTCGGTTGAGGCCATTGGGCCCAAAGTGCTCCTCCACGAACGCCATCTCGTTGGCATCTGTCAACACCTCGTATCGCATGCCGGGGTTCTTGGCCACCCACGTCCGTGAGGTAACCAGATCGCGGTCCTCAAAGTTGAGAGGGTCGAGCTTCCATGTCTGCCAGATCTTTTGTGGGAATGAGCTGCCACGGCTGGGTGGTGTGACATGCTCCCCTTCTGGCCAGATGAGATCGAGGGGGCTCGGGATGGCGTAAAAGACGTCGAAATTGAGGATGATGAGGAGCATGCAGACGCATCCTATGTACAGCGGCAGACACCTCTGCATCTGCGCGGGCACCTTGTTCCTGAACTTTGCCGTCGAGGCCGCCAGGGTTGGCGAGCCCAGAGGGGAGCCCATCTTTTCGATCTCTCGGGTGTTGTTTCTGTCGTACTTTTTGGTCACGGTCCACTCGACGGTAGAGGGGGGAATGCGAAGACTGGTTGGGAGGTTCCGTCGAGGGCCACTCGCCATGACCAACCGTTGGGCTTGTCTAGAAGAGGCGAAAGAAGACAATGCGAGTTTACACTTGGCTCGTTCTTGGTAGGCTTGGAAGTCGACTGGGAGCTTAATTGATGGGCAGAGGAACTAAATGAGTACCAAGAGAACCCGACCCATTTCCCCACGAGCCGCCTTATCAATAACTACCGGACCACGAGTGGACTCGAACTGAATCGGCATCGCCACGGGCCCCCATCACATCACAGCGGAGAAATGGGCAAGGATGAGGCAGGCATACAAGGACCCATGTGATGGCAGCGTTCCTTGGGCAGGGGTATTATTAGCTCAACAAAGGACAGCTTCCGAGAAGGGAATCTGCTCCGTGCCTGGCGGATTGTGGAGGTGGGCGAGCGACCTGATCTTTGCGAGCTGATGCTGCATGGCTGAGGGGTTGGTTGTTGGCCAACGGGAGGGTCGGGATGACGAATTTCGTAATGTGGGAGGAGATTTGATCTTGAGAGATTTGATCACGGTCGTTGATGTCAATGGATGGGTAGAGGTTACTGTATAGCTCAAGGACTACGGGTAATAGCTGGGATGCAGTTGTCAATGCAAGCCACCTGAGCTGTAGTTTAGCTTTGCCTCTAGAATCTCAACTCTAGCAACCATAGCGCACACAAACTGCCCAAGACACACGACACCAACGCAGAAAACCCAACCCACGAGAAGCAAAGTGTCGGTCACAGAAGGGTTCTCATTCGGCTTGTGACACGGGGATGAGCCTCGGATATAACCCCTGTCAACCTGGGGGAATTTCCCCCGCACTGATCTATGCCCTTATCAAACAAGCTTTCTGGGGTGAGGTGAGCTCGTCCTCTGAGCTCGGGGCTTCTCCGACCTTGAGGGTGTGGAGGATGCTTGCTGCCGTTTGACCCGTCATTCACATGGGAGGGAGGGAGGTTGGTCAATGGCTCTTTTGTGAGAGGATTTCTCATCGAATGTGATATTTTTTTCCTGCCGACGTCATGAATCTGTCAATCACTGCAGAGAGGTAATTTCGCCTCCGCAGTCTCTCGGAGCGTCTTGTCAGCCCGTGGCACCATGATCAGCACCCTCAAAAGTCCCTCGCGGTATTCATCTCAGTCTAGCTCTTGTCCTACATTGATTGACTGACCAACTCGTGATCTCTTCTACCCCGTTCTCTGTGGGACGTCGTCATCTTCTCACATGATTTTATGTGACTCTCCCTCGGCTAATATTCCGGATCCTGAAGCTTTCATCTGTCAAGCCAATTGTTCAGATCAGCGCCCAAGAGATCAAGGACAGAGCGTCGACAAAAGGATTGAGTTGAACTTGTTGTCGGCATCTCAATTGACTTTGCTGAACCATTATCTCTCTTCTTTTCACTCTATTTCTCGTCCTCATACATCATGTCGCCTCCAAGCAGCGGTATCCTCGACAGTGTCGAAGACTGGGACGAGATCAAGGCCGACCTCAACCCCGACTGGCCACTCAACAAAGAATGGAAGCCATACTGGAAACCAGCACCAGCAGGCGGAAAACTGCAGCAAGCCGTCAAGAGGGTCAGATCTTTTATTCGAGCCAGATCATTACCCTCGCCCGAGAAGCTGCGCCCAACTGCCTATTTGGATGGGCTCCGGGGCTTTGCCGCCCTGCTCGTCTACTTCCACCACCATGAGCTCTGGGCGCATGAGATCAGTCAACAGACTCCCATCTTTGAGAATGGCTTTGGATATGAGGGCAACTATTACTTTGTTTCCCTGCCTGGCATCAGACACTTCTTCTCTGGAGGCCACTACGCCGTGTCGACCTTTTTCGTCATCTCCGGCTACGTCTTGTCGCTGAAGCCCCTCACCTTGATCCAAGCAGGTGAACACGTTCAGCTCGGCGACAATCTCGCCTCTGCACTCTTCAGACGCTGGCTCCGCCTCTTTCTCCCTCTCATCATGACATTGCTCATCTACATCACGACATGGCACCTATTCGGCATCTGGGTTCGCGACATTGACCAGAAAAAGACCTGGTTCGCCGAAGTTGTTGAGTTTTACAAGGAGTTCAAGAACTTTAGCTTCATCTACAAAGTCGGCGGCGCACCGTGGCTCAGCCACGACAGACACCTATGGTCCATACCCGTCGAGTTCAGAGGGTCCATCGCCATCTACACGGCCATGCAGGCCTTTTCACGCTGCACGCGAACTGCTCGGCTATGGTGCGAGGTCGGTCTCATCGTGTACTTTATGTACATCACCGATGGCTCGCACTATGCCATGTTTGTTGCTGGCATGCTGCTTTGCGACTTGGACTTGCTGGCCAAGAAGGGAGAGCTGCCACGCTTCTTGGCACGCCTTGACTCGGTGAAGGAGTTCATCTATTACCACATCCTCATCTTCAGCCTGTTTCTTGGTGGAGTCCCCTCTGAGAACCGTGAGATCGACCAGCTTGCAAAGAACCGCGGCTGGTACTATCTATCAGCTCTCAACCCTCAAGCCGTTTACGACTACAAGTGGTTCTACCTCTTCTGGGCCTCTGTGTTCCTGGTAGCTTCCATCCCCCGAATCCTGTGGCTCAAGGGCTTTTTCGAGACAAGATTCTGCCAATATCTTGGCCGCATCTCCTTTGCCCTGTACCTGGTCCACGGGCCAGTGCTCTGGACGCTTGGCGACAGGCTGTACCTGGCCACGGGGTGGCAGAATGGAGACTTGCTCAAGGGCATCCCCCACTGGGCTGATAAGCTACTACTGTCAAGAACAGGGCCGTTGGGCCTGGAGGTTTCATTCCTTATGCCGCACCTTATCCTTATGCCGTTGACTTTCGGCTTGGCTGAGCTGACGCACAGGTTTATCGACACACCCAGTGTCAAGTTTGCATCGTGGCTCTACAAGAAGGCCGTGGGGGAGTCGCCTAGCAAGCAAGCACGAGCTTAGTAATTATGTAGCATGTATCAAGATCTGAGAATCTGTAATTAGAGAATAAGAATTCAAGCATAAATTCCTGGGGCTATAGCATGCTACTATTGTGCGCCACCTTCTGTGACTTGGTGTGTTGTCTGGCTGCGCAGTGTGCTTCATCTGCCAGGAACCCTCAGACTGCGGTTCAACGGGCAGGTCCTCCGTCGTCAATGGCAGTTCCTGGCTTGTGATCCTCGGCATATTGAACCTCATCGGAACAACCGGCATCAAAGCGCACCTAATGTGCCATACTCTAGCAAGCTACCCCTGCTCGCTATCCTTGAAAGAGCGGCATAAGACCCAACTCGCTTGAGGACTATCCTGCACTTGGATAGTTCCCGAGCGGAGCACCCCCGGAACTTGGAATCGCTCGATGCCCCTGTTATGGTGCTTGTTCCGTTATTAGCGCCCTGCAGATCGCCACACCCACAAAAGCATCAACCACCTCCTCATTGCGGAGGCGGGGACCCCGCAAAAGGTCCGTGTGAGAACGACAAGCCTCGGCATGCATATGAAGATGATTGTTTTTGGGTGTGCCCAGCCGCGAGGAGATTCACGAGTGAGTGCGTGTGCCCCTGCTTCTCATCCAACCCTGTAATCTTGACTGCATATCTTACACGAGGATCCGTGGGTGACATGCGGGAATTGAGTGTTGTGAACATCTTTCTGTGCCGTTATTGCTTAATCTTTGCATTGCCGACGTGCCTTCTCCTCTCTTTTCAGCTCCTTGAACACATGTGCATCGCATGAGGTTGCAACAATCACCCGAGTCGTTGGGTAAGATAAGGCGATCCCATGTCGTCATGAGAGCCAAGCTGTGATTAACTCGTGGGTTGTGTTCAGATGAGGAATAGACAGAACACGGCACATGCTACCTCCCACCCAATTCACTCATACAGGCTGAATCGGGCGGCCCCAAGACTTTCAAGAAAGCTTGACATTACTAGCCCCCCTCATCCAGGTCTTGGCCCCATCGTCAGTATTCCAGTCCCTCATCCTGTCTCCCGAGCATCGGACAGACTTTCAAGATGCTCGTCAAGGACACCAAACGGCTGGTTCTCTTCGTTATCCCAACCCTTCTTCTTTTGGGTTCTGCCATAAGATTATACTGCAACCCCGAGGGCTTTCGGGCACACAGCACAGAATGGGTCCCTTCGCAGTTTGCCAAGGATGCTGGAGATGACCAAGATCCTCTCTATTTCAGCGAGACAACACCGGATGACCCTCAAACAACACCACAAGAAACACCGCCGGAAACACCGCCGGAAACACTACCAGAGACACCACCGGAGACACCACTGGATCCCGTAGCCACACCCGAGCAACATGAAGATGCACAAGCCGGAATCTTGCCCCTCCCTGAGGACCTAGGCGCCACGCATCAAGAAGTATTCTCGGCATCAACTCTGGACAAAAAGTTCTTCATGATCGACTTTGGCAGCGAGTTCCCAGCCATGAACCCCAACATCATTCCGCATCCCACACTCGACAACACCTGGATCATTGTGGCACAATGGCGCTTAGAAAACAAAGAGTCGCAATGGTTCGCCGAGCTCGTCTGCGATGCCACGTTCCAGGACAATGTACTTCGGTGTCTACATCCGCCAACTACTTTGACAGTCGCCGCAACCACCGGGGGCGGCCGCTGCGAGGGAGACTTGGCCTTTTTCAATACCAATATTGGCCCGCATGATGCTCGAGTCTTTTATGGCCCCGAGAAGCCTTATACAATCTTTGGCTCTAATTCGGCCCATACTTGCTTCGGCCAGTTTGCTCAAGACTTGCGCATGCTGGTCGACTGGAAAGGCGACAGAGAAAACCTCAACGAGTTCCGTCTGGGTACGGAGTTACAAAGACCGCTGCCTTGGAACCCCGTCGAGAAGAACTGGTTTCTTTTCTGGAACTCGAATGGGCAGATGTATGCCCACTACGACGTAACCCCCAAGCGGTCATTTGCCCTCATCAACGCGGATGGCTCAGTCGGACCAGATCTCGCACCCTTCTCCCAAGAGTCTGATGAACGTTGCATGGCAAAATACTTTCCAAAGTTGGGCCCCGATCTCGAGTCCATTCATCAAGCAACCAACTCCCTCCAGATCACAATGTGCAATCGGAACGATCCCATGTGCGTTCCTAATGACGGCAACACGTTCATCTTTTCGATAATCCAGCACAAAACCTACTTCAGCTTTCATAGTGTTTACGAACCCTATGTCATGGTTTTCCGGCAACAAGCACCCTTTGATATCCACGCCATGTCACGCCAGCCGCTCTGGATCCATGGCAGAGAGAAGCATCCCGACAAGTCCACCTCGGACATGTTTTACGTCACATCTATAAGCTGGAAGCAGAGAGGGCAGAAATATCACGGTTTCCTCGATGATGAACTCTTCCTTGCGTTTGGCATTGAGGATGAGAAGGCAGCGGGCATCAATGTGTTGGCTGGTGATCTGTTTAAGAACTTGGGGGCGTGCTTTGAGGAATAGTCGAGTTAGTTTTGGTCGTTATTTTTGCAGAATACATACCACATTTAATTAAATCACGGCTTGTTCTTTCGAGGTCGTCATTTGGCTTCTGAACATGCATGCTGTAGGCTGACTGGTGATTCAAAATACTAACGATCAAGTTTTTGGGACAATGTTGCTGGTTCGCCACTTTAGGTCAGACGTGGATAGGCTGCTAGGGCCGCTTGGCCTCCAGTATGACAGAACAGGACACTTTTATCCTTGAAAGCGCCGGTCCTAGCAGTGTGCAACAATCCAGTCAAAGCTTTTCCAGTGTAGACCGGATCAGTGAGAATGCCTTCCAGCCTTGCCAACTCCTTGATCCCATCAGAGGTGCGTTCATCAAGGTTCCCATATGCTCCTCCAAGGTATGAGACATCAATCTCGAAATCGTTATTGGTGATGTCGTCTGGAGAGAGACCAATCTTGGAAGCTGCCGTTTTGGCAATGGTCAAGACCAGGTCAACCACTTCCTGCTCTGAAGGGTTCAAGATTGAGAATCCAACCAATCTCTTCTTCGCATTTGGATAACCCAGCTTTTGCGCGAGCTTGAAGCCGGCAACCATGCCACCAAGTGTCGAGCAGGATCCAGTTGCTGAAACGATAACGTCAAAAGTTACGCCGAGCTTCGTCTCCTGCTCGAGCAACTCAAATGCCCAACGAGCAAACCCCAGACCCCCAAGTGGATGAGTGCTTGCTCCCGTTGGGATCGAATAAGGAGTTCTTCCTCGCTCTTTAAGAGTCTTGATGACAGTTTCTTCGCTTGTGCCGACGGGAAAGGTTTCGGCTCCAAAGATGCCATTCGCTTGCACGTTTCCCGCATATTTGTACTCGGCATCGTTGGAAGCCACGGAATCTTTTGGGTATAGGGCAACCTAAATAGTCAGCGCCATTGACCTTGAGCAGGATGGGTGCTTCTTACCTGCAGACCAAGTCGAGCAGCAGCAGCGGAAGTCTGGCACATGTGGTTCGACTGGATTCCTCCCGTAGTGACGAGCGTGTCTGCGCCTTGAGCAAGAGCATCTGCCAGCACGTACTCGAGCTTCCGGACCTTATTGCCGCCAAAGGCAAGCCCAGAGTTGCGGTCTTCGCGTAGAATCCATAGCCGTGCCCCACAATCCAGAGATTCCGTCAGTCGCGATAATGGCTCAATGTCAACGGGGCGGTCAAACATGAGCTTGACACGAGGAATGTCGCTAAAGGGAGATGGAAGTTTGACCATTTTACGATTGTAAGTCTAGTAGAACCTGATATGAAGAGAGGTTGTAGGATGCGGGTTGCGATTTGGCTTATGAGCGGGGTGAAGTACATTACGGAAGCATTGCCCCAAACCGGATTCTAACCCGGGCAGATTGACAATAGTAAGCAACTGAATGGGGGACTTGACGTCAGTTCTCATTACCAAGAGCCCTTTCTTCTTCCCTTCTTTTTAAAATACAAATTTTCTCTCCTTGAGACCAAAGGGTCAAAACCTCAATGTCCATCTCACCACCAAGCTCGGCCCATCACGTAATATCTCCGTCTCAGCACGACTTTGCTAAGAAATGTTTGTCTTTGGGCGGCAAATCGTCTTTCCTCCCAGGTTCCCGATAGGCAAAGAGAGAGGGAAATCCACCGCTTCCAACAAGGTCGAGAATAGGATCCAGCAGCTGCAGGCGGATGCGACAATAAAGCATATTCCAGCCTCCTATGATCCAAATGTTAGCGTCGTTTTCGACAATGCCCGTTTTTACCTCTCCAGGCACCTACCGAGAGCATCTTCTTGCCCGCCTCCGACTCGCCAGCAGCATGGCCACCATATAACCAGTATGCGCCTGTAGCTAGGACAATACCGAGGTCGAGGGAAAAGATCGTCAGGACGAGAACGATATTTGTTCGGAAGGAGGACACGAGGTAGACGAGGAGGATCATGCCTAGTATGAGGGCTGAAGCTTCTGTAGCGTGTTAAGCAAGGTCTTGTTCGGGTCTCTCTGGTCAAGAAACATACCAAATCGAGTGCTGATCTCCATGGTCAGAGGAACTGCACCATCGGTCACCATTCCCTGTGTTCCAGTCGCAAATGCCGGTAAAAGGGTCTTGTTAAAGGGAAAGCAGAAGAGGCCTAAAGAAACCAAGGCCGTCGCCGGGATATAATGGCCGAGGCAGAGCTCGAGTGCACCACCCAAGGTGATCATGAAGCCTCCAAAAAAGAGGTGAGCTGGTCTATGCTACTTGTCAGTGTTTTGAGGACCTACAAACGCACCGGAACTTACACGGTGGCTGTATCGATGCTGACGGTATCCTGTGCGAAGAGAAGCCGGCAGGCCAGTGTTCCAAAGGCCACAAAGAGCCCGCAAGTGGCACTAACATCAAGGTCAGATACGTAGACAGATGTGCGTTATAGGATGGAGCTGACATCGGAGTCGGGTTGCCAGATTCTTGCTTCGCGCAGGCCACCTTCCTAGGCTCGATTCGCAAAGACGCCTTGTCGGCTTTGGCTGCATTCTGTGACGACGCGTTTATATTTCGGAAATAGTCCATTTCGAAGGACAGTCGAAACTGTAGAAATAACTTTGAAGACTCGTGTTATGCGTACTCTCGACCAAGAAAAAGCGAAATAGAGAATCTGTCTTGCCAATTACACCTCGCATCTGGCCCATTTTAATGCTCATTCTCCCTTCTCTTGCCCGTTTGTCCGAGCATCTCGCCCGAGAAATGCGCCAAGTTCCTGACTCTTGGTGACGCTCGATATTGTTGGTCACCATCCCCTGCCCCCCCGCCTCCAATTCTCGGCCGCTTCTTGGCGGCGGGTAGATAACCTTAAGGGTAGTGGACGCGCTACAACAGATCGTTGGCAGCCTTGCCCGAATAGGAAGCCAAGGAACCATCGAGGACAAACTCCCCACACTACTGCGGGCCACCGATCTCAAGGTTGCAGTAGCTGCTCAGCCGCACTCGACGATGGGGTCTGTGGATCTCTGTCACTCGAATTCTTCGGTTAGACTAAGCACGTGCGAGCAGGTATCTCGAGGCTCTACTCGCATCCAATCGTGTCTCCTATGACTCCTCTCGTTCCGCCCCTGCGGTAGTTTGAGGTCATATCGGAATCGCCTAACCCATGTAATCCTTCGAGTGCCGAGAAGGATAGTCATGTCTCATTTTCTACTGGCTGTTTAATCTCTCCGTACATCGGGAACGCAACCCGAGGAACCCGCTCTCCAAGTTTCTCTCGGCTTTTTAGTTACCATCGCGTAACTGGCACGTCAAGGCGATGTGTCATTGTCTATCGAAAACGGTTTCCAGGCAAAAATTTCCTTTTATTGACTAGTCAAGAGGCGTATAGTCTCTTGGCTTCCCCGTTTGGATATAATCGAGGCAATATTGAGAATATTCCCGAAGCATGTCATTGTCCGGCTACTAATATTTATAATATTCGACAATGCCTCCAAGTTCTAGCCTAGATCACACTGCCAAGTCTGATTGTTCCTCAGCCTACTTCCTTATCTATTCCAGTTGACGGAAAGCCCGTTCAGCAACTGACCTCCCTGATCGCCGACCATGTCGCCTCCGACTCCCCCGGACATGGAAAGCCACGTCTCTGGTCAATCCAACAAGCCGCTTTCGCGCCCGGCGCACGCTTTGCCGGCCGATAGGGTCGTTGAGGAGCTCAGATCGAATCCAGGGGCCGGTCTGACCGCTGCCGAGGCGGCTCAGAGACTTTCTGAATATGGTTCCAACGACTTGGGCGAGGAAGAAGGTGTCAAGCCCATCAAGATCTTCATCGCCCAGGTTTGCAACTGCATGACTCTTGTAAGGCTCCTGGTTCTATCTTCTCAGCCAATTGAGCTAATTGTGTCCCGCGTGATAGGTCTTAATCCTCGCTCTCGCTGCCAGTCTCGGTATCAAAGCCTGGATCGAAGGCGGCGCCCTCGCAGCCATTATCACCCTCAACATTGTCATCGGTTTCTTCCAAGACCTACAAGCTGCGAGAACTGTCCACTCGTTAAAGTCCCTCAGCCAGCCGACCGCCAGCGTGTTCCGAGACGGCAAGACCGTCGTGGTGCAAACCAGCGAGATTGTCCCCGGCGACATCATCGACCTCAAGATGGGCGACTCGGTGCCAGCAGATATCCGAATCCTGGATGCTGTCAACTACGAGATGAACGAAGCCTTGCTCACTGGAGAGTCGCTACCAGTGCGCAAGAACCCAACGATGCAATTCGACGATGATACCGGCCCCGGAGACCGACTCAATGTCTGCTACAGCTCTACGATTGTCACAAAAGGTCGGAGCAAGGGAGTCGTTTTCGCCACTGGAGCTTATACCGAGATTGGTGCCATCGCGGCCGCCCTCAACGATACGGGACGAAAGAAGAGAGAGGTTAAGCGAGACGAGAATGGCAAGGCAACTTTCGGCGCTCACCTGACCAAATGGCTGCTGACGATCGGTGATACGATCGGCGAGTTCCTGGGAGTCAACGTCGGAACGCCTCTCCAGCGCAAGCTGTCGCAGCTGTTTCTCTACGTCTTCGGTTTCGCAGTTGTTTGTGCCATCATCGTTCTCGCTGCCAACAAGTTTGATTCTCGCAAAGATGTCATCATTTATGCCGTCGCCACGGCTGTTGGCACTCTGCCGGTCTCGTTGATCTTGGTCCTGACTATCACAATGGCTGCCGGTACGAAGCAGATGGTCAACCGCAAGGTGGTGGTGAGGAACATGCAAAGTTTGGAGGCTCTTGGAGGCGTTACCAGTAAGCGGTGCCCACGATTGTTGATCAACAAAACATAACTGACAAGTCATGCAGATATCTGTTCCGACAAGACCGGTACCCTCACTCAGGGAAAGATGGTCGTCAAGATGGCCTGGCTTCCAGGATTTGGCACCTACTCCATCCCATCCACCAACGAGCCTTACAACCCCGAGGTCGGCAACATCGAGTTTACTGCTTTCGCCCCTACCGAACTCCCCTCGAACACCGACGAGCCCAAGTGGAACACAGTCGATCGCAACACGGAGCCCAGCACCAACCAGGCGCTGCAGCACTACTTGAACATTGCCTCCCTCGCAAACCTGGCTACTGTAGGCCTCGAAAGCGAGGACGGCGGTCCCCAGGAGTGGCGTGTTCAGGGAGACCCTACCGAAATCACCATCCAGGTCTTTGTCACTCGCTTCAACTGGAACCGCATGACTCTCTCTGCCGGACCAAACCCCAAGTGGACTCAGCTCGCCGAATTTCCTTTCGACTCCGAGGTTAAGAAGATGTCGGTCGTTTTCCAGGATAACACCACCAACGAGAGACATCTCTTCACCAAGGGCGCCGTCGAGCGTGTTCTCAGCAGTTGCGTCTCGATGGAAGCCGGCGGCCATGTCAAGCCCATGGACGACGCCGCAAAGGATACCATCTTGGAGAACATGGAAGCTTTTGCCCGTCTTGGCCTTCGAGTCCTTGCTCTTGCCAGCAAGTCACCTGTTCATGGCCTCCCTGAAGACCTGTCTGTGGCCATGGACCGATCCGACTTTGAGAAAGACCTGACCTTCCACGGTTTGATTGGAATCTATGATCCTCCCCGGCCCGAGACTCGTGGCAGTGTGCAGATGTGCCAAAAGGCTGGCATCAGCGTGCACATGCTTACCGGAGACCACCCTGAGACTGCTCGAGCCATTGCCGCCGACGTCGCCATTATTCCATCTGCCGACAGGATGAGGCTCATCCGCGGTGACGTTGCCAAGAACATGGTCATGGCCGCGCATGATTTCGATCACCTGTCCGACGCTGAGCTGGACGCCATGCCTGAGCTGCCCCTTGTCGTCGCTCGATGCTCTCCCACCACCAAGGTTCGCATGATTGAAGCTCTTCACCGCCGTGGCCGGTACGTGGCCATGACGGGCGACGGCGTGAACGACAGTCCTAGCTTGAAGCACGCCGACGTCGGCATTGCGATGGGTCTCAACGGCTCAGATGTTGCCAAGGAGTCTTCGGATATTATCCTGACTGACGACAACTTTGCATCTATTCTCAACGCCATCGAAGAAGGCCGCCGCATTTTTGACAACATTCAGAAGTTCATTCTGCACGTTCTCGCTGCTAATGTCGCATTCGTCATTTGCCTCCTCGTCGGACTGGCGTTCAAGGATGACAGTGGCGTTTCCATCTTTGTCATGACTCCTGTGGAGATCATCTGGATGCTTCTGGTCGCTGGAGCTTTTACTGAGACTGGCCTTGGCTTTGAGCAAGCTTCACCGGATATTCTGCGCCGACCGCCCCAAAGTGTAAGTGATATGAGGAGCAATCGCTTCTCTCCCTTGACTCTTTATGTCACGGATGCTAACGTTTGGGTAACAGCTCAAGTATGGCGTATTTACTCCCGAATTCCTTGTCGATCTCGGTGTTTACGGAATCCTGATGCTCATCTCTATTCTCGGCTCCTCCGTTGTCGTCCTGTATGGCTTCAACAACCAGGGTCTCGGACATGATTGCAACACCAAGTACTCGGAATCATGCGAGACGGTCTTTTCTGCTCGATCTACCGCATTCACCACCATGACCTGGGACTTTCTCCTCTTCGCTTGGCAGCTAATTGACTCTCGCCGATCCTTCTTTGCCGAAATCTTCGAGGAAGGCGGCAGCTTCAAGGCTTGGACGATGCGTCTGTGGAAGAACCCCTTCCTCTTCTGGTCCGTCACCATCAGCACCGTCCTCCTGCCGCCGACTCTCTACATCCCCGTCATCAACCGCACCGTCTTCATGCATAGCCCCATCAGCTGGGAGTGGGGAGTCATCTTCATCGCTGTAGGTGTCTTCTTCGCTGGTGCAGAAGGATACAAGTGGTTCAAGCGTGTGTACTTCCGCCGCACCGTGGCCAAGGAGTTTAGGGGCGAGGTGACTGACGTCGAACTCTACGTCTTTGGTCGACACATTGACTCTGACATGGGGAGCGACTCCAACTATGACATGGGCCGAAAGTCATGATTGTCAAAGAGTCATACTATTCGCACGCGCACATATTGCTATTTGCACGCGATCGGTCCAAGCTCTAGCCATGTGATCCCATGCGCCACAACCAAAATTACACTATACCAAATGGGATAGCCCTGGAACCACATGGACCCATAGACCTCACATTCGTCTCAGCTATATTAGTCATAGATATAATATACACTTCTTAGCTTGCCTTTGAAAATACCGTATTTGATTGAATTGGGCTGCTTGCATCAAAAGTTATATGTTTGGGTTGAAACCTGTGTTGTGGGCAGAGCCCCTTTTCGAAGAGATGTGACGTGTTCAAATCCATGACCTGTGGCGGAAATTGGCAGTGGTGTTGTGGCGTAAATTGAAGCTAACCCTTTTTCTGTAGAAGGCACAGACCAGCCGCGTGCAAATAGCAATATGTGCGCGTGCGAATAGTATGACTCTTGTCAAAAAGCCGATTTAGATAGACTTAGATAGCAAATTGTCCTAGTCGAGGCAATAAAAACAGTCTTCCTCCCCCATTATGAAACTTGTTATTCGTTTGTAAATGGCCTCGACATGCGACATTTGTCCAGGGCCTTGCGTGCATTCTTATTATACAAAGCTTTACCTCAACGTGGAGGAATCAGTAGCACAATTGATAAGAATATGGTCAAGACGACTTCAAGGCTGAACGATTACAATGGTTAAGATGAGCACGGCTCGGTGACTTCAATGTCTCGCTCTGCTGGTTCAGTAGATGATGAGTTTTGACCATGTATTAAACACGACGGATACAGCTCCGAGACTCTACGTTCTCCAAGTACTCAGGGAATATCCGACTGTACAGGTTTATGGAGAAAGAGAAAAATTGAAAGCCAGATCAACGAGTGCTGGGAGAACAGAATGTGATTGACAACTACTGAGGTCCAAAAGCTACGAACTAGAAGTTCCATCCTCCATCTCCATATCTTGAACTCGTCGCGCCTCAGCTTCCAATTGCTCCCGCTCCTCGACAGTGAGGTCGCTCTTGGCAGATCCAATCTTGACAAATACATACAAGACCAATGCACAGCCTGTCAATCCAACTCCCAGCCAGAAGGCAGCTTGGTAGCTCTTCCGCAGACCAAGGTGCCCCGTTTCTCCAACTACCATGTCCGCAATCCCCAGGAAGAAGCTGATGCCCAAGAAAAGCAAGCTGTTGATCAAAGCCCCAGCAAGACCCTGACGGTATCCGGGAAGGTTGTTCGTAATGAAAATGTTGCTGACCGTGTAGGTGATGTCGATTCCGACCGTCGCACAGATCATTGCAGGGAAGATGAAGGCCCAGTAATTAGGATCCTCTGGCATGAGCGCGAAGAACAAGACACAACCCAAGAATGATGCGCCCGAGATAACGAGCAAGACTCGGCCAGGGAGGTGGTGTAAAGTGAAGCCGCCAACCGTCCCGATAATGAGCCCGCCAACGATCATAGGGATATACCAGACAGCTGTGAGTAGCGGCGACACATGCAGAACCATCTCGATATAAAAGCTGGAGTAGAAGAGGAAAATTCCAAAGGTTCCATAAGAGAGGAAGAGAGCCACCACTAGCCTCTTCATGTACTTGGGAGCAAATAGGTCGCCCGGAAGCAACGGGTTGGTGGCGACACGTCCCTCGACAAAGTAGGCTGCAACAAGTAATGCGACGCCGAGTACGAGAGTGACGATGATCTGGGGGCTCGCCCACCCCTGAGGAGCGTGAGAGCTGTCGGTGATGGCGCAGATGATTAAGAGCAAGCCTGGCACAATCGTCCCAACGCCTCACCAATCCATACGGATATCTCCCGGTCTCTTGTCGTGAAGATCGAAGGGGACCGTCAAGCACGAGACGGCAAGGATGACGGCGAGAAAGATGGTGCCGAACCAAAAGTACCAGCTCCACGTAAGGAACTGGGCAGCTATGCCACCCATGAGGATTCCAATGAAGAATCCAAGAGGAGCAAAGGCGCCGTAAAGGGCGAACACGAGGTTTTTGCGAGGTCCAGGGCGGTAAATCTTTCCGAGGATCATGATTCCTCCAGGGAGGAACGCTGCCGACCCAAACCCTTGGAGGGCCCGACAGAATATGAGCATCATGTAATTTCGGCTGAAGCCTGTTATGAGCGACCAGATGGCAACCCATGCCAGACCGATGTTAAACACCAGATAGCCCCCGTACATGTCTCCGAGGCGACCGAAAGGAAGGAGGAATGCGCCGGTGATGAGAGAAAATACGCTGGACGGCCAAGTCTGCGAGGTTCGTGGGATATCAAGTTCGTCGACAAGAGGAGGGAGCACGATGTGGAAGCCGCTCACAAAGAACTCCTGTGGTCAATCTGTTAGGTTCGAATTATGCCAGGCCAAGGAGTAAGGGGAATCTCACCGCCATCAGGATGGATCCGAGCAATGCAAAGCAGAATCCGAGTTCAGACCAGATCGAAGGAAACGCAGGCGGCCGCTGTCGGCCAAGGATCTCGACATCGATATCCACGTCTGTGTTAGAGGTATTGGGGGGTTCTTGGGGTTTGGGGTGGCCCATTTCGATGTCTCGTGCTTGTAGGGTAGATTCGGTAGTGATTTCTTGTTGATTCTGGCGAGCAATTATCTGAAGGGGGTAGAGAAGAGCGTGGAATGGTTCCCTGTCATATCCCCATGTGCAAAGTGGTTTAAACTTATATTTATAGAAGACAATCTATCAAGATCTTATCTGTAGCTGAGAAGGGCCACAATTACACCATCGGAGCAATCATCCCATTTGCACCCCCTACAGGGTAATGTTCGATCTCATACCTTGAGGTCTGGAAACAGTTACGTAGCCTGTGTCTTGGCTTCCTACAATAGCACAAGCCCTGGTCTTGGTATGGTATCCCAAGAAGCAAGCGCAGACACGGCCCAGACGTTCGGATTTTTGTTGAGTAGGGTAGGACTATTCGTGCCTGAATGATAGGAGGAGACAACTCGCACAGAGGCCTAGGCGTGATGGAAGGGCTGTGAGTCAACCTGTTGAAAGGGTCTTGGCTGCCTATGTCGGATCATGTTGTTGTCTCTCACTGGGGTTGCCCAGGGTGGATGATATTGAGACCCATTGGGTGGTGGGGATCAAGTGTTTGTCTCACGAGCCTCTGATCGGGATCCGCTTCCGATAAAAGCTTGGCTTAGGGGAGGTAAGTGTGCAAGATGTGCAGTTATCTTGCATATGAGATCGAGGTGTATCATCTAGGCCTTGCTCAGCCTATAGGGTGGACTAAGGAGGTGAGATGCGAAAACAACGTGTCACACGAATTACGAACATTTAGAACAGTATGGCTCCAATTTCATCTGAAATTGAATGAAGCATGTTAGTATCCAGGGTATTTTTCCAAATGTAGAAACCATAGCCTAAAATTCCGTTGTTGGTTCTGTCGCTGTCAGCATTTGTTCGAGGACCTTCTTGAATAACGGAGACAGCCTGGATCGTAAACGAGGGTGCATCTGAGATCTCGGATAGGTCGGACAAAGCAGTTGACAACTGGCTAATCCATCTTGGCGCCCTGAAGAGCCTCTAACCCCTGTTGAGGCATCCATGAGTGCAAATGGCGTCAAGGGCGGTGATAATTCCGACCTCGGTTTCCGCCATCGCCGTTGTGACTCGGAGGCGTCGGCTTGGACAAACAAACGCACCCTAACTTTTTGAGGCATAACCCGGGTCCGAATGTGTCTTGGCTGGCTTTTCTGGGCTAGCTCAAGCCTCACTATCATGAGTGAACGCCTTGGCATTCAGGCATCAACCAGCCCTTGTCATCCCGCTTCGTCACTCGCGGGCGAAAATCAACCAAACATCCCCCAGACCAAGAACCAAGCATTCAATACCCATCGGCTGACGAATGATAGGCCATCTGGCGACGCCTAGACCTCATCCATCTCTTGCTACTGCTCTTGTCTCTCTTCTCTCTCCCCCCCTAGATATCATCTAGAGGGTACCCTGGTCGGCACATCAGCCTTTTTTTTTTGTTCCCCTCCACTCCTTAATAAGCAGGCAGCAGCCTTGACCGCAAACTGCTGCTGGCCACCGCGCCATGTCCCAGTCTCCCCCCATCATCAGCGAGAGTGTCAGTCCGCGAACCCATCAAATAGCCAAGAAAGCCTGTCACAGTTGCCGCCGTGCCCGTCTACGCTGTGACCGATCATACCCGGAGTGTACCAAGTGCACCTCGAGAGGCGTCGAGTGTCTTGGCTATGGTCGACTATTCCTATGGACTGGCGCCGTCGCCACACGAGGGAAGCTTGCTGGGCAGAGCTCGAGTGCTTCGGTGTGTCGTCTTCCTAAACAGGGGGACGTGACCTCTTTCGATGCAAAGGGCGTTGAGCCTGAGGGCTGGGGCCTGATAAGATCTCATGATAATCAAGTCTTCTATCCCACCTCACAGGCCCCGTGGCATACTACAACGCCATGGCCCCTCGTTGACCCCCTGTTCCAAGATATGTCTCATCCTAAGAGGTGGTATCTGAACTATTGTACGGACTGATCCCCTGCACAGGTTAAGGGCAACTGGTTTCTCTAACATGGCGTCTAGTCTCGTCTCGTGTCTGTCTGGATCTCGTTGCCCATGACAGACCAGACAACAACCCATTTCGCAGTCTTCTCTTGTTGACCAACGCACACCCGTTCTTACAAGAAGTCATTGTTGCCGTATCTGCTGCCCACATGTGCAACCTGGCGAGGCCATGGCTGAGCCCTGGCTCTTTTGATAGAAAGGAGCCTCCAAGACAGCTGTTGATAGATGCACTTAAGGCTAAGCAACGGGCGCTACAGTTAATGCCCTCGGCACTGGAGAATATTGATTCCATTGGAGCCGATGTCATCCTCGCTGCTGTCTTGTTCTTTGTCAATGCTGAACTGATCGAATCAGGTTGGCAGAGCTGGCGGCCTCACCTTGAGGGTGCCAAGAAGCTTCTGAACATGATGCAACCCTATGCCAGCTTTAACGAATCTTTAAGGGACTATGTCGTGTCAGATCTCTATGTGTTAGTAGATACGTGATGGTGCGTTAACAAGTCACAGGCTAATCGTTTCACAGATACTGTACTCTCAGCTTGTCCTTTAACCCCACGATGCTGGGCGTACAAACCTCATTCTTTGCACCCACGCAGGTTAACCCGACGCTGTCGAGAGCCACCAACCACTTCTTCTGCTGCCCTGCAGAAGTTCTCGACATTCTCCGCGAGGCCGCGCAGCTTTTGAACACTGGAGGCGATGGGCAGGTTGCGGATGATGTGATGGTGTCTTCATTCGCCGCCTTGTTGAAGCGCGCACAGAACGTGGATGTCTTGACATGGGCACGCGACGGCATCTCGCCGTATGATGAGACAGAGATCCAAAGTCGGTTCCTCACTGGCTCTGCGCATCGACTTGCGACGTGCCTGTACATCATCCAGTCGACCCCATCTTTGACAGAGAGGGTGCCGGACAAGGTGTGCGAGACGCTCATTCGAGATATTTACGATACTCTTTTGCCGATGCCCGACGACGACCCAAACTTCAAGGCGACGGGATGGCCCACCTTTATTTATGGAACGACGGCAACAACTCCAGAGCTCCGCGCGTGGGTTATGGACCGACTCAAGAGGCTCGTGGCCGTTTGCCCATGGGGCTTCCTCTACTCGGCCATCGACACGCTGCAGATTCTCTGGGGACTCGACGCAGAGGGCAAGAGGACGACTAATTGGGTACAGCAGCTCAGAGATTTAAATGTCGATTTTCTAATGGTTTAGCGAGGGACAAGGAAGAAAAAAAAAAAAAATAGACGACGAGGCACGCATCATGCGAGGATGGAACACAGGACATTTTTGATACCACGACTTGTTGATAATGAGAGCGATTCATGTTTTTTCTTCTTCACCTCCACAAAAGTTTAGTCAAGGATTACTCTCAGGATTTTCGATTCTAATCATTAGACACCAGTATCCTGCTAGAGCAGGGCATGCCCTGGTCGTTGACCTGGCTGTGCACGTCTCGTCTGCTTGGGCCACATGCGTCTTTTTGCGACCCTGCAGACGCACCAGGTCGCCTCATGCGAACCGGCATCAGTGTGTAGTATTTGCTGCAGGCAATGCTGTTTGTTGATTGGATGTTACTTATCTTGTAGGTCACGACGATCCCACGCATGGAGTTGAGATGCATTATCTAGGCCAATCCGATAGACCAATGGCAGACTCGCAAGATAGACACCGGCAACTCTGGCCCGCGTCCATCAACCCCTCCCTTACTTTCTTGGTCTCGCCTCCAAAACGCGTCGCGGAAAAGCCGTCAGCTGGAGACTGGGGTTGACCCCTGCGCACGCGAGCATTCGCCAGACTAGACATTCCACAATGACATCAACCGGTTCCCCGTTGCTGGATCCGACCCGTTCGTTCGGCAAACGTGCCACAATCAGTAACATGGCCTGCCCTATGGGGTATCGATCCGGTCTGCCCATTGCGGCCCGACTGGGGACCTTGGGGGGGGGGTTCTTTTGTGTGGCCTGTCATGGGCTGTTTGGCGACCAGTATAAGAGCAAAACTTTTCCTGTCGTCGACGACGGCTCTGTTTCTGGTCCTGTAACGAAACCGGAAAATGTCCTGCTGACTATCGATTGCGATCTTTCACACCCATACCTATCCTCCATAACCCCGAGTGAATGCGGCTCCAAGGAGCCGTTTGCCATACGTCGATTACAACAAAGACCTAAGTCAACCTCTCGGATGGCCGACCCGTCCCGCCGCGACACCATCGATGAAGTGCTCCCGGGCACGAGAAGGCTCTTTACCGACGAGTGGGCGAGCGTGTCGGGCGACAGCGGCCTCGAGAAGCATGGCGACATCATCCTCGTCCCGCCCCCGACAAAGTCGCCCAACGACCCCCTGAACTGGAGCCTCACGCGCAAGATATGGCACTCGTTCCTCGTCTGCTACATCGTCGCCCTGACCGCCGCAACGTCCAACACGGCCGGCGCGGCAGGCGTGGGCGTCAACGAGGAGTATGGCATTAGCTACGACGTCTTCAACACGGGCGCCGGCGTCCTGTTCATCGCCATCGGATACTGGACGCTGCTGAGCTCGCCCGCGACCCATCTGTACGGGCGTCGCATCCTCTACCTGGTTGGAATGGTATGGGGTCTCATCGGAAACATCTGGTTCGGCCACCTCAAGAACACAAACGACACCATCTGGTCTCAGCTCTTTGTCGGCGCCTCCGAGTCGGTCGCCGAGGCCGTCGTGCAGCTCTCTCTGCTTGACATTTGGTTCGAGCACCAGAACGGTACCTCGCTGGGTCTGTACACACTGGCCACCACGGTCGGCACCTACGTCGGCCCTCTGATCGGAGGCCACCTCGCCGAGAACATTGGCTGGCGCTGGATCGGCCACGTCGGCGCCATCGCCTCGGGGTTTACCTTGCTTCTCTTCTACTTTGGGCTTGAAGAGACTGCGTTTGAGAGGAACCGCTACCTTGATCTGCAGCAGAATGACGAGCGCGACGCAGAGGCCAACTCGGCCAAGCCCGACGGCATTCCCGTGCCACCCCCGGCTCACCAGGGTGGCGATCTCGTCACCAAGACGAGCAGGGAAAAGTCGGAGGTGCCTGCTGACGTCGAGGCCGGTGTGGTGGACATGACCGAGTCTTCTCGCCGCTCGCAGACCGAGCGCAACCAGCTGTCGGTGTCGTACTCGCAGCGCAAGACATACTGGCAGCGCATCGCCCTCATCACGCCCGCCTCCAATCTTCAGGGCATGGGCTTCCGCCAGTACCTGTCTCGCTTGTGGCACACGATGCGCATCTTCACCTTTCCCGCTGTGTGGTTTGCTGGCTTGCAGTGGGGTTTGCAGAACATTGCGCTGTCCTTCTACCTCACCGTCGAGGAGGATTACTGGATCGGCCCTCCGTGGAACTACAGCGATGCCGCCGTCGGCAACATGAACATCCCATGCCTGATTGGCAGCATCATTGGCTGTATCTACGGTGGTTACTGCAGCGACAAGTTCATCCTCTGGATGGCCAAGCGCAACAAGGGCATCATGGAGGCCGAGTTCCGTCTGTACCTCATGGTGCTCTGCGTTGTCATCTTCCCGCTGGGCATGTGGCTCTTCGGCATCGGTTCCGCGCAGGGCTGGGACTGGCCGGTTCCCTACGTGGCTCTGGGCTTCATCGGCTTCGGCTACGGGTGTGCAGGCGACCTGAGCATCACGTACCTAGCCGACAGCTACCCGGACATGGTGCTGGAGGGCATGGTGGGCGTGGCCGTCATCAACAACAGCATCGCCACCATCTTTACTTTCGTGTGCAGCTACTGGATCGACACGGGCCTGCAGGACTGCTTCATCGAGCTTGGCGTCCTGAGCTTTGTCATCCTGATGCTGTCCCTGCCCATGGCTGTCTGGGGCAAGCAGTCGCGCCGCTGGACCTTGGGGAGATACATCACTTTCCTCCGGATCCGTGACGGCATGGACGGCTGACTCGGGAGGGATACAGCACTTTCCGGTGATCAGATCGAGTGGTCTGATGGGGATAGGTATGGTGGTGACTCTGGGTGGGAAATAGATTGTGCCGAACCCTCGGCTTCCAGACTGCAGAGTCCCATTTGGATGCTTCGCACTTGCGAAACATCGTTTCTCTCTTTCAACCCCGTAATTATCTATTTGCACGTACATACATTGAGATCCTTGGGGTCTGCCGTTCATTCACACCCTGCACCGAGGCCGATGTATGTGAGACAGTGCTAACGTAAAACGGTCTCCTGCTTGGACGCAGCCCAGATCTCTGGACCGTAGCTAACATCTCCCTCGCAGCTCCTTAACCCCTGTGCATCTGACAAGCAACCACTCAAAACCTCCAACAAACCCATGCCCCTGACATGAGGCGTTGTGCGGTCAGACAAGTCGGAGCATTCTGCCAACTGATCCCTGAAGATGGCTTGACCCTTTTGCCCGTTGCAGCACCGGCCTTTCCCTTTCAACGTCTTTGTTCCCGTTAGTTTCTCTACTAAGCTTGTTCAGCCCTTATCCGTAAAAACGTGGATGAAAACTTCCAATAGTCCCCCCCCTCTTTCGGTGCAGCCTACGCCAAAACCGTTATGGATCCACGAGAATCCCACAGCTAAAGGCTGAACCCCTCAATGCCCACAGTTCTTTGTGAGCCTTGGCGTAGTCTAGAATGGATTCAGCTACTGGCGGTTGAGTCGTGGCGTTTTACATGTCGCTAAACCGTTCCCAACGTGGCGGCCACCACGCGCCAAGACGGGACCTCGTGGGAAAAAGTGGTCGAAAGGTGGCGATAGACTCGCGATACTATGGCCCTGTTGAGGATTCTATCGGTGTATCCACCTGTGCCTGGAACAATGGATTAGGGGATGTTGGGTCTCCAGAGCGGATTCGGACTTGAGCTGAAAGAGACCTAGGAGGTGAGAAATCAACTATAAAGAGAGCATCAAGTCTCCCTTCAACTGCTTCAAATCATCAGCATCAACATCTCAACAACCAAACACACATTCAAACATCTTTACCACTCTCCAACTCTTCAATCCTTCACCATGAAGTTCACTCTCATCGCCGCTCTCCTCGCCCCCGTCGTGGCCGCTATCCCCAAGGAGCTCCAGGAGCGCACCGGATGCGGCGACAACTGTGCCCGAGCCGTTGTCCCCGGCTTCCGCGGCCCCGCGGTCGTGGCCTCGTACCAGGCCGATTGCAACGCCTATCTTGAAGTCACCACGACCCCTCCCGCCAAGTGAGTCTTGTCCCTTGCCATTCACACTTTGAGCAGTCTAACACAACTTGCAGGACTGTCTATGTGACCAAGTCTGTCCCCACCTACGCTAGCGCCTGCTCCGGAGAGGCTCGTTACCTCACCGCGTGCTCCTGTGCCAGCGCTTCTCCTGTCACCATTGAGGCGCCCACTCCCAGTGTCACCAAGGTTGTGTTTGTTTAGACTCGGAATGATGAATCTGAATAGGAAATGATATGGAGTTTGATTGACGGTATCTGGGAGGCGTTGCAAGGCTAGGATGATAGGGTTGTTTTGGTTACAGCAAGTTGAAGACCTTGGAGATAGACTACTAGTTGAGCTCTATTCTCATAGAAATTGAAAGGACTTCTGAGCAATATGTTCACAACTTAGATACAATGGATTGACAAAGTATATAGCTGTGGAAATACGAGAGCTTGACTGCCTTTTAATAAGATGTACGGCGCAGAAGGACTTCTCATCTCGGACACGAGACAACACGACATAGATGGTGGTTACAAGACCAACAGGCCATCTACCAAGAGTTGACCCTATTAGAACTGAAGTGCTTCCAGGGGATGTGTATGAAAAAATAAAAAGGGACTATAGGTGTTTGATTGTAACTACCTTTAATTCTAGGAGAGTGAGTGGTATGCTTTACTCTATGCCATAGAGTTTAATAAATAACACATTGATAAGAATAAAGGCTTAGAAGAGAGAGATAAGGATTAGGTATAGCTAGATAGAGATTATATAGTAATGCTAAGAGAATATTAAATAACTAAATAACTTTAAAGAAAATAAAGAGTTAACCTGCTTCTGTCACACGACATGTCAGGGCATGGATAAGTGATCTCTGAGGACTGGAAGTACGTGCTTGGCTACCCCAGGTAATAGTGATCTTGCTCAAATTGCGGTCTTCCAAATATATATCACAAAAGCACTCGTGAATGTCAACGCCGAGGTACAGCCAATCCAGGGCCTAGCCCACGGTGGACAAAAAAAATGGTCCTATAGTCTAGTGGTCAGGACGTCGGATTTTGATTTTCGCCTTCCGAAGTCGCCAGTTCGAACCTGGCTAGGACCTCTTTTTGCCGGTGCCTTCCCTTTCACTAATACTGTTTTTTTTTCATTCTTTTCCAGAACTACGCTCCCATAGCAAGAGTTCAATTCAAACCTTTTGTGCTTGATACTGTACTAATTGTCAAGAAGGCAAAATAGGGGAAATGACCAAGTGTGTGATGTTGAGACATACCATACCGTACCTAGGTACACTTGACGCTTAGCTGGTTCCCGCTTGTCTCTGCTTCCACACATTGGGCCATCGTGACAGTGGGTGGGACAGGTCTCGGTCACTCACTGGACCATGACTCCATGCCAACTCGCCCACATCAGGCTCAGAATCCACGTTTCATGGGTAACTCGGCGTTTACTGGACTGGGCTTGGTTCAGAAGGATGCCTAATAGCCCTTGCACCGACACCACGTCATCACGTGACAGCGCTGTAGCTCCTGAATCCTCTCTAGGCTTCCTTCGCGTCTTCGCGTGTCGCAGCTAGCTTATTTTAACATCGTCTTCTTCCCCCGAGTCTCCTCTCCTCTCAATTCCTTCCAAATCAACAACCGGATGCAGTTGAACACAATGACTCTTAGGAGAAGTGCCAGGATTCGAAACCAGGAGGCTCAGGGACCACCTGAGCCCCAACAATCGCAGCCTGCCGTCTCACTCAAACGCAAAGCTCCCCCAGCCAAAGCTGAAGGTAGTGCGAAACGCAACAAGAACGCAACAGCGCCGGTAAAGCCCAAGGCTAAGTCCAGACAACCGAATGTCCAAACTCAAATCGCCTCGAATGATGACGCACTATCGTCACTGCCGCCAGAGCTTCTCAACATGATTCTGCAGAGTGTGAGGAACTAAATCATTTGATTGCGCTGATGCTAACATTATATGCCCCAGATCAATGATCGACCAACTCTGGTCAAACTGGGCCGGACATGCAAGAAATACTACTCCATCGCAATGCCATACCTCTACAAGCACATTGCTGTGGCTGCCATGTTTCACGCCCACATTCCAAAGCTCATCCGTGCCCTTGAGCCGCTTCTCACGATAGCACAGAAGAAGCAGCTGAAGAAGGAAGGTAAATACAAAGGCCAGCAGGAATGGTTTTCCTCCCGCCTCGACGAGAACGCCAAGCCACTTTGTGCAGACTACGTCCGCAACATCGTCGTCGGTGTGTGCGACCCGGGGCGAAAGCACAAGTACATTACCAGCAGATACCTGGAAGAGGCCTTTCAGAACTTGAACAATCTGGAGATTGTCGAGACACGTGTTCTTACAACGTAACTGGCATTCAGTCCGTCCCTAGCACATGGGCCATGACGTGCTAACCGTGTCCGCAGGCTAATGGCGCAAAGCCTTGCATCACTGAAGAACCTGAAAGCTTTGTCTGTGAGCACAGGCAGGTTTGAAGAAGGTTCTATGCGACCACTTGCAAAAGTCAAGAACCTGCAGCATCTACATGTTGAGGATTACAGCTGGGGCAGTGGCACCGGCAAGGATAACGTGGTTCGGTCGATGCTACTGAACTCTCGGTCGACACTTCGGAGTCTATCTATGCATACAAGCTCATACGCCACCTGCTTTTTGGAAGACTGGGAGAAAATGGTTTCCGCATCCAAATCGAGTCAAGCACATGATCTCACCGCTCTCAAGTCATTCGCTCTTTCTGGGGTCAGATTCGATCAAGGCAACTTCTTAAAGTCGATGCAGAGGGCCATTGACTTTGCCGGTCTCCAAGAGCTCAGGCTTGGGCGTTTATCAGAAGGCAAACACCGCCTCTTCCAGTATCTTGCAACTTTGGCTTGCTCAGCTCAGGACAAGCGCATAAACTTGCGAAACCTGAGTGTAGATATGTCGCATAATCACCATATGGAGACGCCTGAGCAGAAGCAGGTAGGCTTTGACACTAAATGCGCCTTCATCTCCTCGTTCGATACCCTCTCGACTCTGGAACTTGTGGATTACAACCAATATCCTCAGGAACACACGGTCAATCCCGGATTGTCGGATAAGCTGCTGCAAGCTATCCTCAAGCATGAGAACCTGAAGGTCTTGAAGATATCTTACACGGGAATCATCTCTGGCTGCAAGATCCCGTATCTGTCAGCTGAAACTGTGGCCACCATTATCAACAACCTACCTCATCTGGAGGAATTCGAGTTTGCGCCGGAAGAGAGTGAAATTGTAAGGCATTTAAATTGAAATACCTCTACTCAGCATGCTAACAGGTGTCGATAGGACAAAATCGGAGAAGCACTTGCTAGCAGCCCTAATCTAACCAGTGTTACTTGCTGGCCGCATGACCGCTGGGGGCGCATAGGCCAAAACCGAGAAGAAATACCTGGCTCCAACATTTTGCGAGGCGTTCTCCAAGGTTTCATGTCTCGCGGCAGCGGCAACGACAACGGCAAGTTTGTCTGGGAACAACACTACAAGCTAAAGCGAGTGTCTGTGAGCTACCGAGCATGGATCGTTGCGTCCAAGTTTGGAAAGCTCGAGAAGGGCATGAAAAAGGAGGAAAAGATGAAGAGCAGTGGCGATGGGGAGCGGGAGGTTCTGTACCGTGATATCACGGGGACTTTTCACCGGTACATCCATGTTGGGTACGATCCTGGCTTTGAGTGGGTGGAGAGGGTATCAAAGGATATGGGTTAAGCGATGGATTGATGTTCTCCTTGTACTATATTGGGTTGGATAGTTATAACTGAGCACGGCTTGCGATACAGATCCATGGCTGAAAGATGAGACGTCATGCTACTTAACAACAACAATGCTGGCCGGGATAGGGGTATTGCCAAAGCTGACGTGGCGTGAAGGGCCTAGAAAGGATGCCGTCAAGTGGATGAGGACGTGTCAGTTCTCAGTGAGGGTGACAAAACGAGTGTTTTCAGAGCGTCCGCCGTTGGAGGTCAAAGTCATCTTCTAGAATAGCCGGCCGAGTTCACCAATAGCAGCGATCGGGTGGACTCAATAGAGTGGCTGCGCCGGCTTCGCGGATCGCAGCACGATCCTGGAGGAATACCTATTGACCTCTGCGGAGATTTGCGACTTTTGCTCGTATACGTCCAAGTTTGATTGGTCGTTGATACGAGGTCCTTGTTCGCTCTGGATATTTAGTGGCTTAGCATGTCAGGCATGACATGGTGTGTTGCTAGGATGAAGCATGATGGGCATTTGGAAAGTTTGCTTCGTACTGTGAGTTGATGGCTATGGCCGTATTCGAACCTGCAACGATTGGCTGAGTCTATGGGAAGAAAACAAGTTAATTAATTAATCTAAGCAAGGCATTGAGAGGTAGGTAAATTAGGTGACGGACATCGGGACACTGGAACTGCCCGAGGGATATGGCGAGCCCAACATATATAGACTCAAGACCTCTGCGAAGAAAACATTGTCATAGGCAGACTATTCTGTAATCCTCAGTCTTGACCTGCCCTTGACCCAATTTGAAAAATGGCCCCTTTCTTCAAGAGCATGTTGCTACTCTTAGTTTTGAGTGCAGCCACGGTAGATGGCCCCCGTCAACACTGACTCGCAAATATTCTAACAGACTTGTAAGGCAGAAAGGATCAATTCTACTCAACCACTCCGAGGCGAGTCTTACGTCGGTCGTCCCGCTGTGCGGCACGCTATGAGACAGAAGACACGATACAAGCCTAGTTCCCAAAGCGTTCACCGAGACTCTGGCAACACACGCTCTGAAGACTACGAAGGCCCTCTGGGAATCAATCCCAAGGTCGAAGCAATCAAAATGGCACCCCTTTTCAACATATTTTGGGACGACGAGGACCGAGTCTTGGCTGCCAGCCAGTGTCGAGAAAATATGACATGTATCGTCTCTCTTAACCCGAATACGTTTGAAGTCGAAGCAACATACCCGGAGCCCGATCAGCGATCAGACCTATCCCAGACGTTGATGGTTACTGGACCAGCCGGTTCCGCTGACCATGCCGATGCATCCGGATCCTTTTTCTACATGCAGCCAGGTCCTGATGGAGTCAAGGTCATCGCAGAGCTGCCATACAGTGCTGGAGACGGAATTAAGAAGGGCGGCATATCTCGCGGCTCTGGCTCAACGCCTTCACTCCTTGGACACACAAATACCTGGCCTTCACCGACAATGCGAACGACCGAGTCAACGTGCTCGTCTACCCACAAGACTCAGCTCTCAACAATGATACCAAGCCACTCTGCACCGTCCCTCTCTTTGAGAAAGGCTTTAGCGGCAACGAGAATGTGGCGGTCAACCAGGGACGGCAAGTCAACCTACAGCATGGTCTTTAGCAACTTCTACAATGGTCCTTCTATCGCGCAGCTACAGGACCCTCCCTTTGGAGATGGAACAGACTCGGACCCTGATATCCTTAATGGACCCTTTAATGACCTCAGCATCATGGGTTCTGGGCTTACTCGGATTGATTTCGACGACAAGACAGGCAAATGCACTACCCGCTGGTATAACGAAAAGATTCGAACTACGATCACCCCCATCTTGTCTACCAAGACTGGTTTGCTCTACATGCCTACCCAGGACTATGAACTCGCAAGGCAAGGGACCTATGTATACTATATCAGCGCCATTGATTTTGAGACTGGCAAGGAGGTTTGGAAAGTTCGAACTGGTGCTGGCGGCGTTTTCAGCAATCACTTTCAGCCCCCTGTGCTCACAAAGGATGGAGGTGTTGGTCACTATGTTATTGGCGGCTTTGTTAAAGTCAAAGATGACAGGAAGCTCCAAGTTTAGGACTGGAGATGGCTCGGGTTGTTCTAGATAATTCTGATCAACGCACTGGTACGATCTTCGCATAATAGGATGCCCCAAGCTGGACACCGGTATCTCCCGTCATATTCGTCTTGTGAAAGACCTTGATATCGTTTCATCAGACAGACAAGGAAATCAATTCAGGGGACATAAAAAAAGTGTTACGGATATGGCACCCCCGCCTGAAGATCTACATGTCGGTAGAAATCTCGGGGGAGATCGGTGACCCGAAATCCAGAGAAGGGGTTATGCCTCTCGCATAAAGAGGAACTTTTTCAATCGGACAGAGAAACTCCGGTCTCAGTGAGCCCTGGATCGGAAGTCGGCATCGGAGTTCATATGCCCGTGGTCCACATTGATTCCTGAAACGACACGGTACATATGTAGGCCTAACTAACCCTGCCATCCATCAACTGCCGTGACTCGTAAATCGCCGAAATGTCAAGCAAGGCGCAGATCACGTCTATTTCTGGTCTGAGAATCGGCCTCCCGGGCTTAACGAGAGCGGTGGTCCGCGGACTATCGCATACTCCGTGGACTATTGTATCAAGTGCATTTTTTAAGGAGAGGGTTGGGGGGGGTTCTACAAGTGCCGCTTAGGTATAAGTAGAGAGTGTGATTGCTCTTCATTACTCCTCCATCAGCATCATTATCCAGATCCTAAAACTTGGTTACAATGGCCGTTCTGTTTGTGCTTTCTTCACAGCTGGCTAGTTTCGCAGCCATTGCTGTGACCTTGTCACTCACTGTAAGGACGTCTTCTGAATTACGAATACTCCGGCTGACAGCAACCCCGTCAGGTTGTGTTTTACTTGTTCCTACGCGGCGCCTACTATGCATTCTTTCACCCCCTTGCCAAAGTCCCGGGCCCAAAACTCTACGCTGCTTGTTCGTTGCCCTACTATCTCCATCTGCTCCGTGGCGACTGGCATCAGAGTCTAAAAGAGATGCATGACCGCTATGGACCTGTCGTTAGATTTGCACCTACAGACGTCTCCTTCATCACTGCTACTGCCCTGAAGCAGATTTACGGCCACAAGTCTAGCTTGGAAGCGACCTTTGTCAAGGACCCCCCTTTCTATCGAAGAGGCCACAAAGATGCCACCATCATAAACGCAAATCATGAGGACCACAAGCGCTTCCGACGACTCTTGTCACACGCCTTCTCAGAGAAGGCACTTCGCAGCCAGGAGGACATTCTGAAACTATACATTGACAAATTCATCAACCGACTTGCCCAGAAAGCACATGATGGAGTGGCTGTCGATCTTGTTTCCTGGTACAACTTCGCGACCTTTGATCTGATTGGCGATCTCTCCTTCGGTGAACCTTTTGGCTGTCTCGATAGCGGTGGCTATCACCCCTGGGTCCGCCTCGTCTTCCAGCATGTCAAGGCGATTCCCTACAGACAAATTGCTCAGTACCTCGATATGGGATCGCTCGTTCCTTACCTGACACCAAAACGCTTGATCCAGGCCTCTAAGCAACACCTTCAGTTGAGCCGTGAAACGGCCATGAAAAGGGTCGCAAGCACCACTGACAGGGCAGATTTCATCTCCTACATCCTCCGCCACAATGACGACAAGGGAATGTCAGATGGTGAGATTGCTGCTAATTCGCACATTCTGATTCTTGCTGGGAGCGAAACAACCGCCACCCTGCTCAGCGGCGTCACGTTCCAGCTTCTCACGAACAAGGCGAAACTTGACAAACTGGTGTCCGAGATCCGGTCCAATTTTGATACCGAAGATGACATTACGCTAGAGCGCGTCAATCAACTTAGCTACCTGCTGGCCGTCCTCAACGAAGGACTCCGTATCTGTATTACGCCCGCCTTGATAATCATGGCCTTTTCTAATTCTGCATAGATCCCCCTGTGCCAACTGGCCTACCTAGGCTCGTTCCTTCAGGGGGCGAGATTATGGAGCGCTTTTGGATACCCGAAAAGGCAAGTCCCTCTACGTGATCTTGATATACCTTGATTAATTCTCGAGCCCCAGGCACGGGTATCGGTGCCTCACTGGGCAGCATTCCATAGCGAGACCAACTTTCGTGACGCCGACAACTTTGTTCCAGAACGCTGGCTTGATGACTCTCGGTACCATAACGACTCCAAAGACGTGCTTCAGCCATTTTCTACAGGCCCTAGAAATTGTATCGGCAAGAAGTGAGTTTGCCTGGTAGTCGCGGTAATGGCTTCTAGGTGCTAAACTAAACAAACAGCCTCGCGTACGCTGAGATGCGTCTTATTCTTGCTCGGCTACTTTGGAAGTTTGACCTTGAGATACTTCAGGATAGTAGGGCTTGGGATGAACAGAAATCTTTCTTGCTTTGGGAGAAAGGTGCCCTTCTTGTTCGATTGACCGAGGCCATCCACGATTGAAGACGAGTGCTTGCCATCCAGCATAGGCAACCTCTGAAACCGACTACACGCCCTAAAATTAGACGATCAATTTCGAATGAAGGACGAGAGAACGAACAGCGAGGACTATGCATTGCCTGGCGATGACATATTCTACGAACCCGCTACATCGTCATATTCTTCAGTATTGTGGGCTAGTGGGCCAATTGCACCTGAACTTATGTATAGCATTTACTAGCTAATGGAAAGAGTTGACCAAGTATGCGTTAAAGATTGCTTCCACATGTTAAGTTAGTGTAGAGCTCCATTGCTTTGTAACTCTGTCGCCAGGAACGAAATATCCATATCCATCAACAATTCCTAAGCTTCCGGCTTCCTCCCGTAAACTGCACGGCTAATCGAGTATCAGCATATCAAGGAAACAAGACGGGGCGGGGGAGACTACATAGACCAGTAGGCGTGGACGTTTAAGTTGTTCAGATCCTTCCTGGCGTCAACGAGGAAAACGCTAACCTCCTCCGGAGTCCAGCCAAGGCACCTGGTAAACAAGGCCATGGAAAGCCCCTCGAGAAGGTCGTGCGTGTTGAGGTTGCTCCACTCTCCAAGCTCCTTAAACCTCTTCTCCCTAGGCCAGCGATTTATCGGCCATTTGAATGGCACCTCCTTGATGTCAACGAACCCAACCTCGGCCATGAGGTGCTTGAGTCGATCGATCTCTATGAAAGGAGTTCCGTGCTCTTTAGCTGCTTTGGCTAGCAGAACATTCCATTTCCGGAGAGCGTGCTCTTCGGTAAGAGTGCCGTCGTCTGACTTCATGAATGCATCGACGTCTTGAAGCTCAGCATAACCGCCCGGCGCAAGATTTCTAGCAAGTTAAATCAGACGGCGCCAACTCGCTCACCAGGACATGAAATAACTCACTCATAGATCTTGCGCAAGTACTCTGGCCAGTTCTTGACCGAGACGTTCATCATTCGACTGTGAATGTAATTAAAAGGCTCAGAATAAGTCCATTCCTCGTCGATATCGTCGATCTCGAACTTGACATTCGGGGGCACACTGCTCAAGATTAAGTCTGCGTCCGTAATTCACGTGGAAACTCATCTCATACAATTCTGGCTGAGTAGGGGACAGATCGACCCCTATGACCTGCGCAACATGTTAACCCCGGTCGCTCTTTGAGATGCTCGCTCTCACCTCAGTCTCGGGATGTTCATCAGCATAGTCAATCGCCCAGATGCCTGTGCCAGTACCCAGGTCGAGAACCCGGCCGGTCTTGAATTCGGGAAGGTTCGGCGGGGAGAGACCAAGCTTGTTGTCAAAGGTCAGGAGGAAGAGATTGTGCTGCAAGTCTGGAAGATTAAGTGTAAGGATCCTGAATAGTAGAAGTGTGTTATGTAATTACCTAGTCTGTTGTTCTCTGTTTCGTCATTGGGCATGTAGTATTCTAGAGCACGTAAGAGAGGCTCCGAGTTTAAGGACAATTTCATGCAACCTACTTCCGTCCTTGTATGCATGGTATGTCCTCCCGTTCTCACATCGATAATTCAGAATGGAGCTGCTCACGCTCGCAGTTGATGACGAAATGTCCTATGCCGTGGTTTGCATCAGCGATTGTGTTCCTTCACGGGACATCATGCCATCTATGCATACGTCACCAACTGACGAGTCCCGATCGTCGTCAACCTCAATTGAGGGTTAGTCCATGTTCGTATCATACTAGAGAAGAGATTCTACATCAACGAGAATGACGGGGCCTGCATCGGAGGTGGCCATTTCGCCAAGCATGGAGCAGCTTCAGGTGCGCACCGAGGGCCTTGGTCGCTGAGTGGACGTTGAGGTTGGAGGATTATGCCTGGAAAATGGAGCAGCGGTCAGTTTTTATCATTTAATACCGCGGACCCCCCTTGTCTGTCACCCCAAGCAGGAGCCAATGATGCTTCATTTGTTGTTTTCTCTCTTCTCATCGGCAGCATGTGCTCCACCAACAACCAACAGCAACGTCTTGACTCTGGGATCAATCAGGCGTTTGAAGACTGACTGCGGCTTCTCATTGGTGGAGTATGCAGTTGAATAAACAACGACAAGCATAACAGCGGAAAACTCGCCCACTTCCGGAGTCTCCGTCCGTATGTACTCGCGTCAGTCACGTCACATCATGGGGGAAGGGTTGCAGGCATGCAGCGGAGCCGGGCGTTCTTCCGGACAGTGGACCGACTTTATTTGGAGTATTTATTTATGCCGACTGTCATGATATAAATTCAATCGCTCTATAACAAGACTGTTTTGATGCGGTAAAAAGGGTTACATTCTCATCCCTTTGCTAGGCAACCCACTACATAATTTGGTTATTTAAGACAGCCACCCAAAGCTCGAACCTTTCGCCGATTAGAAATGCGAGACCAGCTGCCAACAATGTTTCAAATCTTGGATCGTCTTTCTACCAACTTCCAATACCTAGGGGCCAGCGCTGCGCGGATTCTCTTGCCCCAGATGATCATCGGGACGAAGAGGAGCCCAATTGCAAAGGCAATGCAGCCACTGAGGATATACATATTGGCCAAGCCCATGGTTTTCATCCACGGAACTAGAGCGAACGGCACTGCAACCGAGACGGCGTTTCGAATAAAGGCTACGCCGATAAACGCTTCTGCTGTGAGCTGTAGATGTTAGAGTGTGAGTAGTGGACTTTCCTGTGGCATTCAAGAGAGCTTACCTCGCGGTATGTGTCAACGATGAGAGTAAAGGTGATGTCCTCGTTTGCTCCAAGCCCAAAAGCAAAGAAGGCGCCTCCAATAGACGGGTATATCCAGTGCATGCCCTAGGCAAGTGTCAGCATGCTTGGCTTCCCTATTCTCTCTGAAAATTGACTCACTCTGTCAGCGGTGACGCCAAACATGACGACAGTTGGTACAACAAGAGGGTAAAGCCTCATCTCAGGCTCAAAGATGCCACCATTTCGACGGGCCAGCCGGACAATGACCCAGTCAGACAAAGGTCCTCCGTAGATACTGCCAAAGACGTTACCGACAAACGGGCCCAGTGTCATGTATCCAATGCCAGCTGTTGTAAAGTTGTAGGGCGGCTGCGCAAAGACGATGGACACAACAGACATGTAGAGAACGAGCCAGCAGACGCCAGATGCGAACTGCAGGGCGGTAAAGAAAACATGAGGAAGAGTGATGACGTGAAGCGGAATTACAAAATGATGCCGAAGAGACTCTGGAGTAGGTGTGGTAAAACGAAGGCGCTGTCGCCATGTGTTGATTGGGATTGTTAAGTCGGTGCGCGTCATAGTAGTAATAGCATATCCGTCTACTTTAAGATCCCCTTTGTCGTGTTCGAGTGATGGACCCGATGGAGCGACAACCAAAGATATAGAAGTGTCAGTTTGACCAACCGAGACGGGCACAAACTTCGTCTCTTCAAATAAAAAGAGAAATGTCACAAAGAGGACCGTCATGGCAATAGAGAGTGCGTAATAAGAGCAACGCCAGCCTTGCTCCGCCGCCTGAGAGCCAGCAGCGAGAGGCGTGAGAAAAGAGCCCACCATAACGGCGGTGAAGTAGACGGCGTTGGCTGAGCCACGTTGGTGGACAAAGAATAGATCGGCAATCTAGTCGAGAGTTAGGGCAGCACTTGAGGGATCAGGTGGTGAAACCTATAGTCATTTGAACGGATGTCTCGTTGATGGCTCCAGCCAAGCCGGTGATTATAAAAGTTAGAACCAGCTCGGTGTAGGAAGATATGGAGGACGTCCACCACGGTACGGCGGCCAGGGCTGCCGTTGACACAACATACGTCGATTGACGGCCATACTTGATCGTGAATGGGATGAAAAAGATACAGCCCATGGCCAGCCCAGCCAGTTAGGCTGACTGGGCGTGGGTGAGCTGGGTGATGGTAACTCCCAGGTCGACGGTCATTTGCTGCCAAAAGACAGTCTGAGTAGAGAGATTGGTAAAGGCGGCGACGGTCACGGCGATGGTGAGGCCATAGTTGAGGCACTTTCTCCAAGTGCTCCAGTTCTGAATAAAGCCAATGAGCATGAACGGTTGGTGTTCACAATCTATCAGGGTAGAGGTTCACGAGTGGCTCATTTGGGTCGGATGATGGACTTGGAGAGAGCATGAACGTTGAGGCACCGGTAGACTCTTCCGGCTCTGAATAGCATATTCAGCGTAGGAAACGAAAGGTGGTAGTATGGGGCCCTTACGCAGCACCAACCGGACTGTACCGGGAGGAGCAGTAGCAGCTTCGGTTGCCATGATAAGAGAGAGGGCTAGCGGAACTACCCAAGAAAAGACGATGCGATTGTTGTTCTGACCCGGAAGCTGGGCTGGGTTTTGCCCTGTTTATAGATCGATATCTGGGACCAAGTGTAAGGCCCTCCGAGTATGTGCGCACATGCTCTTTAATCTGTATGCAAGGAAGCATGCCAACTAATGCCGTTTTGGCAGACACGAGGCCTCGGACGAGTGAAGTTAAGCTGGTCAACATTGAGGTTGTCTCGACCCCCGGTCGCAAACTCAGGGGTTGGCGCAGCCACGTTGATGCTGCGCTGCAGCTGCACGTCGACAACGATGCCGATTCTGGGGAAGAAGCAAAGTATCACCACCTATACACGATTAGCTCAACTCTATTTCTCTCTCAACCCCGGCCTCACCTCTGCTGGTCCTTTCTCTTCTAGGGGATCTTCCACAAGGTTCAGATTCTCCCCACAGCGGTTGATAACCAAGCCACCCTGTCAGGTGGTGATAAGCCCCATTGTACCAGACCCAAAGCAGCAGCTGGATGCGCCCCGGCTCCATCTTCCTCTTTCGTCTATAAACTCCACGAATCTCCGGGAACGACGCGTCGTTGGCGGCTCCATCCTCTCGATCCAAACATTCCCCTCTCCCCCCCCCCC
>SSHR01002513.1:0-17332 GCA_006518225.1 Fusarium neocosmosporiellum
CCTAGAGATTGAGAGGACGTTTATCGCAGACCGCTTCAGCCCCTCTAGGACAGGGGGTCCCCAACCAACGCGTGCGCAAGATGGACCTTGTACATGGTCTGATGGTTCCCCAATACCACCTCAACGTTTCCTCCGAGTCAGCAGCTTGATTGCCAGCAACAGTTTGCCCCGGTCCATGAGGATCGCATTACATGGGGGGGTCGAACGGCCGAAATTTACCTGTCACGCTGATTCATGCACGACGGGCTCTAACGCCATAGGCGAACTCGTCCTCCCCAAGTCACGCTTCCCTTCCCCGACACGACACGACGAGACAGACTCCGCCGATTCCTCCCCGAAGAGCTGAGGCAAGATGGCTGACCCCTGCTCGCTGTGCCGCACTGGTGCAATGCCCCGTCCCAGACTGTCGGGTCCAGCTTTGTGGGGTCCACGAAATTAAAGCATGCCGGCGGCAGTTGGGGGCAGCGGCCAGAGAGGGCATTTGTGAGATTCTGCTCGCAAAGCTGGATGCCTGTGTCTCTATTGCCATCCCATGAGGCGCTGCCTGCATGCGCATGTTGATGGAGAAAGGCATCTGAGAGGCTTTTATGGCAAACCAATGACACTGCACAGAACAGTACTCGCCAACGATGAACCCGAGTGCGTGGCCTCATGAGCTCGCTAACCTTGGAACCAACAGACGCTCGCTCACTGAGTAGGCTACTGTACCACGGCCGTGGGATGAGATGGAAGCCAGCCCAAAGAAGCAAAGAGCACCCTAGCCCATGTCTATACTAGGGATGGCTAAGCCGCATTCTCACTCTCCTCGCACACAACACAACACGATGGATGCACATACAACCCAACCCCGACAAGACACATGCACACACGCGCACATACAACGAACCCACTAGGCTACTGCACTTTGCGGCCGACGCAACAACGCGCCGGTGAGAATCTTTCTAGCAGCAACAGCAGCAACCAAGTCAACAACAGCAGAACAGGCAGGGATTGCGAGTGCTGATCCTGCCCATGTCGAGAGCCAACAGCTTCCCAACAGTCGGTGGCTGCAGATTCCCAGCCCCCGGGGGCCGACCCTAGGCTGTGTCCGCTCGTCAGTTTCCTTACTTTTTTTTTCTTGCTCACCTTTGTCTCTCTTCCCATGGCTGAGGACCAACAGTCCTTTTGTCACCTGCCAGGGTCCATGGCCCACAGTGCTGCTTCATGTCAGAAGTCAACACAAAACACGAGATGTTTGAGCTGTGAAAACGACAACCAACGTACATGAGATCCTGTGACACTCCCTGCCTCTTACGTCACTTGGTCAGAAATAAAAAAGGACAGAAACCCAAGTAGGCTTCCAGCGCTGGTTAGTGAGCTGCACTGCCGTACGCTGTGTAGCCCACACATGGGGATCACTTTGGAGCTGTCATTGTCTTGTTGTTGGTCAGACTACGTACAGTATCCATTGATCAGCCTATGTACTGCTCGCCTCACTATCGCTCACTGCCCTCGCCGGCTTCACGTCAGACAGGGCAAGGCAAAGAAAGGGACATGGGAATGTCATGAGCTTGTCGCGGCTAAACAATCACCCCCTTCCCCAGCTAACGTGTTCTCAATACACTCTAGTTGCGGCCGGGCCCGTGGCCTTCACACCGATAAAATGAGAAAAAAAAGAGGAACAGAGATAGAGAGAAAACATGCACCACGTATGTAGGTGGCCTCGCGTGGGAAAATCCCGATACGGTCCCAGTCTGTTGGCCGCAACGTGCGGCATCTGCGGCCTCCAGTATTGCCCACTCGCTCACTAACTGCATATGCGTGACCTGCGGCCCAGCCTCAAGCCTCACCCGCCATTTATCGTCAATCCTGTGCTGCTTTGACCAGTATTCCTCTCCCAAAGTACTTTGTTTTGGTGTTGGTCCGCCTTGTGCATTTTGGACCTGGTCTCAATCTAACCATGCCGGCCATCTAGCAAGCCGTACTTGGATCGTGCCATATCGGCCCTACCACTCGTATTCGCCGGTAGCCTTGTGGAAGACATACTCCTTCCCGTTAACGGTCAGGACACCGTCCTTCAGTGTGCACTTCCTATTGAGGTTGTTAGTAAACAAACAACAAAACAAACCCCATGATGGACATCGTGGAGAGGCAAGGGTTTGTACCACTTGTTCTTGACCCGCTGAACCTTGTCATACATGCAGAGCATGATGTTGCCTAGACCCTCGTCATCCACGTCGTCGTCGTCCCGGTCCTCTTCGGGGTCGTCCAGGTCCGAGTTGATAGCATCCTCATCATCCTCCTCACCGTCATCACCTCCATCATAAGCGGCTGGCTGCTTGCCGTTTGCGGTACGTGACTTTGAGGCCGAACTGTGTCTGGTCGCCTCCTTAAGGGGCAGCATCAAGCCACCGCCCTCCATGGACTTTGCTTTAGCCAGGATCTGCTCATGCAGCATACGGTCAATCTCAACTCGTCCCAGCTCGCGCAGGTCACCAGAGGCCCCCCGCTCCATGAGAACACCCTCGAACTCGTCGGCATCACCCGCGCCATCTGTCTGGCCGTTACGAATATGGGGCTGACCATTGGCGGGTTGTTGTTGGGCCGTGACGGCGGCCATCTGCTGACGATACAGCTGCTGCTGCTGCTGCTGCTGCTGTTGCTGCTGGGTCAGGCCTGGCTGCTGAAGCGCCTGCTGTTGCTGGGGAGCAGCCGCTTGCTGTTGAGATTGTGGCTGCTGCTGTTGATGGAGAGCGCTAATTGAACCGGCAGCTCGCTGTCCATACTGAGCCTGTAGTTGCTGAGCAGCTCGGTTTGCTGCCACGTTGTTCTTGCCATCCATGTTGTTGTATGCCTGGTAAGGCATAGGGTTGCCTTGCAGGCCGGGCTCCTGCTTGATAGCGGGTGCCTCGGTCTTCACATAGGCGGCATCTGGCTTGACACCATTCTGGGGCTGAGGCTGGGGCGGGTTCACACCAGGTAGAGAAAGACCCTGGGGCACAGGAACATTGAGTTGTGGTGAGAACTGAGCCTGCGCATGTGTAGGGGCCGCTGATGTAACAGGAGGCGCAGCTTGAGCAGGAGGTGGAGGATCAGGCTTGGGATCCCATGGGAACCGGGCAACGTCGAGTTGGGTCAATTTCCGTTGCCATCCCTAGAGTTGAAGCCATGTTAGTCAACTGTCTGGAGGAGATGCAACCGAAACAAGGCAGAAGGTGTGCAAGTCTGAATAGGTGCAAGCCAAGACAAGATGCTGTGCTTGTGCCTGTGCCGCAACCTCATTCCGCGCGTCGCCTCATCGACTTTCCTCTAGCAAGGCAGACAGAAGAGAGCAAGCGATAGGCAGAAGCGGCGTCTGATAGGTTGTGCAATGTGTGATACCTAGTGGTGCAGGGCGATGCAGGCCAAGTGGGTTCATGATAGGACGAGGAAGCACGTGAAGTGGATTGTCTTGCGAGGGGTGAGGGGATTCGGAGGCGGAGAGTCCAATCAGAAGGCGGGGGCCGGCAGTGGGAGGAGTCACAGGGCGAGGCGCGGCAGGGGCTTCGGGCTTAAAAGACCCAAATAGTGCTGTGTCGCCCCCTCCCGTAACCCCTAACCCGCCATCTCCCTCCGCTCGCTCAGCGCGACCCTCGGCGCCCGCCCGCCGAGCAAAACCCCCCTCATGAGGTCTTTTGTCCAAAAGCCTGACAATGCCGGTTGCATCGCCGTGGTGGCTTTCTCTTGATGGTGACAGACTTGTCCTGGAGAATGGAGAGGAAAGCGTCCACCACGGGTGTGTTGTTGAGGGCTTCCTCCTCCCCATCTTGGGTGATGCGAACATCGAAACAACCAAACAAACTCAAGGCACCGACATAGTAAAAGCCTGTCTATCTTACCTGTCGCAGTTCCTCCAGCACTGATTCCTCGATGCCGCTCTCCTCGAAATCGACCCGCGAGCTGTTGATGACCTCGTCGATGATGGTCTGATAAACGTTTCCGACCGCTTGGTTCGACATGCTTCCGGTATCCGGCTGATGTTGCCAACGGACACGAGTTTGTGCAGGAAGAAACAGAGAGGACTCTCAACTATCCGTGACTCAATGCCTTTTGTTGATGCGCCGCGAACGCAGAGTTGTCGGGGCTGCGCCTAGGCAAGCAGCAGCACGAGGGACTTGGTGATGGTGCTGCGACGGGGATTTGAAGGCGCGACAACAGGAAGAGTGGTCCAGAGAAGCAATTCAACTCGCGCGATAGGTAAGATGTAGCTGGACACGCAGGAAGAAGAGAGAGAATAGGGCGCGATGTGCGACTTGCTCGATGCTTGATAATCGACTAGACCGTGACCGACGTAGGTAGACGTGCACTTGGCAACCAGCCAACTGAGAAGCAGAGCGAGTTGCGACAAAAGAAATGCACTCTCAAAATGACGAAATGGATCAAAACTGGAGAAAACTAAGATGCGCCGCAGAGAAAGGGATTCGTCGGCCGCGTCGCACGGGGTTTAGGGAAATCGCAGAGGAGGAGAGGCTCTTGTGGCAGGTTGGAGTGCGCCTTTGTGATGTGCAGTGGGGAGAGTTGGTAGCCTCTGGTAGAATCTGGGTTTCAACAACTGCGTTGGCCCCCGGGCTGACTCAGCACCTACTAGAGGTAGGCATCTCAGCAGGCAAGTGCCAGTGGAGGCAGGCGAGGCACACCACCACCATCACTGCATCCAACAGCTGGCAGGTCCCACTAACAGGGCTGAGTGCCTGGAACAGGTGCTCAGCCATAGAAACACAGGCTCGACAAGGGAAACGAATGTCAATTCTTTAACCCTGAAGCAAGCTTATGGTGTTGTCCTTTCTCATTACTCTTCTCATTCATCTTTACAAAAACTTGGTAGCCGAGTACAGTCTCGTGACTTCGCCTTAGGTCACTCAACTTCCTGATCTGAAGTTGTCTCGCAGTTCATATTCTAATTAAATACAAATAAGGATATCTTGTAAATCTTGAAAGTCTGTAAATCTACCAAATCCAGCCGGTCTCGTAAATAGATCTAGGCCACCAAGCGCCTAAGAGGGTGTGCCTCGGTGTTGAACACATACTCGTCCAAGCTGATAAGATCGGGGTTGCTGAAAATGAGGTAGAAGTACTTGAGAGTCTCACCCATCCAGAAAGACTCCATCGAGTCCACCTCGCGTGGCTTCTCATCAGGAACCGTCACGTCCCATACAGCCGTGTTAGCCAGCTCCGTTCTGGTGGCCTCCTCGATAGCTTTAAACATGGTCCACGCGTGCTCAGCAAACTCGGACTTGCCCGTCACACGGTAAAGCATGAAGACGCTCTCGATGGCCTCGGGGCGCAGGATGTATCGGCGATCCGGGATCTTTGTGAAGCCTTTGGGGAGGTGCTGATCTTCGATGATAGCGTCCACCTGCGTCGTCTCCCCTTCCTTAATCCTGGCCTCCTTAAGAACGCCCTCCTTCCACCGCTTCTCATCCCACTCACACGTCTCTTGACTGGCACAGGGAACCATGTAGAAGGTCTCGGGCATGATTCCGTGCGGGAACGCCTGGTATGTGTAGATGCACCCATTGGTGAGCTTGACAGCGGCGTCAATGTCCTGCTGGCGGTTGAACAGTCGTCCGCCTAGCGCCATCATGCCTCCGAGGAAACACACGAGGTGTTGGCCTTGGCTCTCCAACTCGAGCTGAACCTGTCCGTCCTTGTTCTTGGCGTGTATCTGTCCAGAGATCAGAATGTCCTTATTCTCGGGCGTCATCGGCCGGAACAAGTTGTGCTGCAGCGCCGTGTCCATGGCCTTCTCGTACATGCTCTGGTAGATGGGCAGCTGGCCACCCATCATGGCGGCCATCTTGGGCAGATACTCATACATAGAGTCTGCCATGGCTCCAATTGTATATGTATTTCCTTGGTTGAAGACCTGGCTCTTGGCATCCACCACCACAGGCCATTGACCCGGCAGCATCGTCGAGCCCTGTTGCACGGCCAGCAGGTCCATGATGGTTTGCGACGCGTCAAACCATTTAGGGTCGCCCGTCAGCTGTGAGAGCCGTGTAAGCTCCATGCACAGGCTACCAATCTCGGCGAGAAGAACGCCAGCGCCGGCAATTTGGTCCTTGCCCTCTTTGGCGGCGTGAAAGTTCCAACGGGTGATGGGCATGTGGTTGGGAGTGTCAAAGGCCTTGTAGATCATCTCGCCAACCTGGACGGCCTTGCGCAGCAGACGCATGTCATTGCTGAGCTCAAAGGCAGAGAGGAAGCCTCCGAGGTAGCGAATGTTGGTCTCGAAAATGTTGACTTCCTTGAGGTCCGTCTTGGTAAAGTCGATCTCGTCGGCAGCAGCAACCGCCTCGTTGAACTCATCCTTCATGTCCATAATCCACAGCGAGTCCAGAGAATCAACCAGAGTAGCGGCCCAGCCGCCAAAGGGATTGGTCTGACCTCCGGACACGGGGCTGAGCTCATCAGCCATCCACGCGTGCTTCTTGTACGCGTTCCAGCATCGTGTAAAGGTCTCCTTGACTGCCTGCTGGCGCTCACGGCGCAGTTCGGCGGCGCTCACCGTAAACTCGGGGAACGTGGCCTGAACCTTGGGGTACTTGACGGGAGCAGCAGTGGGCAGCGGCTGGAAGGCGGAATGGGGGTAATTGACCTTGACGGAGCTCCAGAGGTAGCTCGCATCCTGGTCGGTTCGCCAGAGCGAGGCCTTCACGGGCCAGCCGTGGTTCTGGAAGCCGCCGGCGCTGTAGTAGCCAGGTCCAGGGGCCTTGCTGGTCCAAAAGAAGAAGAGGACCAGCGTCATCAGGCCGCCTACCAAGACGAGCCCTCGTGTGCGGAACAGCATGGTAAAGACTCGTTTTGATGGGTGGTGATGGAGAGGAAAAGGTACAAGTAGCTTCTTGGGCTTTGGATTTGAGACGGGACCTGAAGGGAGGGGGCCAGGGGGCTCTCCCGAAGCTAAGGTTGAGCGTAATCTCTCCAGGGTCTGGCCTTAGAATAATCTAAACTCCGGCTGGGCGAGTTTCGAAACTTTCCAGGGTGCAATCCGCGGCTCCACCCCCACCAGCCGCAGGCCATACACGGCCATGACGCGCACTGCTGCACTGTTTACAGCTGAAGCGTGTAAGTTTGAGTCCATTCAAGAGCTCATCAAGGAGTTGGACAAGTTGGTGGATGAGAGCTTCAATGAGTGAGTAGCTGACCTAGAGTGGTCTGCTCTGGCTTATCTAGCCATGATTGCCTCAAACTTATTTATACCTCCTATGCAATCATCACCCTTACACCTCACTCCAGGGCCATGGCATTGTCTGAAAGCATACGCAATGTGCACAAGTAAGCTGATGATAAACAATGTATTGTCTTGTTGTAAGCTATCTAGTCAATGTGTCGGGACCAATCATCCTTCCTACACGCCAGTACCTTGTTCAGAGTGAAGCCTCAGTGAAGCTCCATCACAATGTCACATCAATCAATGCGGTATAAATCAAACCATACTCCTGGCATATTCAATTCCAAAGACCAAATGTAATGCACCTGTTCGCCCAATCCCAATATTACCAAGGCGATTCCTAAAACTCCAACGACAAACAATTGCCAATTTGTCGGCTTCCATCATAACGGTCATGACCATTCCGTTCCGTTCGTCTCTACGTGGAGAAGCACTTTCGTACCACGCGTAGAAGGGCAGGCAAACTCCCCAACTCCGTGCTGCAAGATACAAAATCCCGAGAGACCCAGATACCAGTGAAAGATCATACCTACCTGGCCCAGTGGGTACTGGCGCTTATCGGATAGTCATCTGCTTGGCCATGGAGGCCTTGCTGGAGGCGCCAGAGGCACCGATGCCGGCGGAAGCACCAGCCTTCTTCTCAAAGATCTTCCAGAACTTCAAGCTCTCATCAGCAGCTAGTTACATGTTAGCAAGGAGTCTTCTTAGCGGATATGCAGTTGTTCTTACCAGCAGTGGCCAGCATCTGGCCGTCGGGGCTCAGGCAGCTGTGAAGGACTCGGCTCTCGTGAGCGGGGATCTCGACAGTTCGGACGAGAGTAGGGTAGCTCCAGATGCTGAGAGAGTTGTCGGGGAAACCGCTCGAGCTGACAATCTCGCGGTGGTGGGGGCTCCAGCGGAGGGAGGTGACCTGAGAGCCGGTGTCGATGCTGTTGACGCGAGCGCCAGAGGTCGAGTTCCAGAAGTGGATGTGACGGTCATACGAACCACCGCCAGTGGCGAGCAGGTTCATGTTCCAGGGGCACCAGGCGAGAGCCTTGACAGCAGCCTTGTGGTTGGTCTTGGTGAACTTGGGAACAGACAGAGATCGGGCGTCCCAGATGGAGACGAGGTTGTCGTTGCCGCCAGTAGCGAGCTGAGCGCCATCCGAGCGCCACTCAAGACCGCAGACCTCAGAAGTGTGAGAGACAAGCTCAGCAACCTTGTGCTCGGCAATGCGGACATCGTGGTTGAAGACGAGGCCGCTGCGGGCACCAGTGGAGAGAAGGTGCTTGTTCCAGCCCATGACACCAACACGGGTCTCGTGGCCAAACATGCTGCGGATCTTCTGGCCCTCGGCGACATCCCAGATCTGGACCTCACCGGTTCCGAGGCCAACGCTGACGTAGGCACCATCGCCAGACCACTTGACACTGCTGACGTAGGTGTCGGGAGTGGTCTCAAGCAGGCAGCTAACACTGCCCTCATCGGCAGACCAGACATAGACGTTGCGCTCAAGACCAATGGCAACCTGGTTGCCGGAGCTCCAGTCAAGGAGGTTGAGGTAGTAGTCGTCGACCAGACCGGGGGCATCAAGGACACGCTCGGGAGCCGTAGCGATGCGGCGTCGCAGCTGGGCAGAGCTGGAGGTGGCAGACTTGAGAGGTCGGTTGTACTGCTGTCGCAGATCGATGGGCTTGGAAGACTCAGGGGCGGCGGGCTTGAACTCCAGGATACGGGTGTTGAGGCTCACGCCGCAAGCATTGGCCAGGGAGTCTTGGTAGGCAACAGTGTTGGGAGAAGGTCGGGAGTAATTGTCAGGCTCATCATCGTCGTTGATGTTCAGGTTCTCGAGAGCAGCCATGGCCTCATCAGCAGCAGTGGAAAGAACCGAGGAGCTCTCAGTGCTGCTGCTCTTAGGTCGTTGCCGGTCAGACAGATCCAGCTTGCCAGAGCCAGCGTTGGCAATGGCCGAGCTGGCGCCACGGTTGGGGATGAATCGGTCACCGCCGTAGTTGATAGTGGTCTTGGTGGGCTTGCCGCGGATGCTTTTCTTGGACTTTGTGCTGGAGGGGGTCTTGGTGTTGTTGCCAGTACCGGTGAGAGTGAAGTCAGAGACGCCAAGCTCGAGAGCCTTGCGGGGAGTCTGAACGCCACGGGCAATGTTGGACTTGGGAGAGTCCCGATGCGAAGCCTTGGAGGTGGATCGGGCAAGGTGAGACATGAGGTTGCCGCCATAGGTGGAGCGGCCGTTTGCCCTGAAGTCGTTGCTGGACTGTCGCTCGGGGGTGAAGGGAGACGAGTTCAAGTTGACGGGGACAGTGGTGGTTTGTTGACGAGGAGAGGGAGTCAAGGGCATCCGTCCGCCAGCGGTCCGGGCAGAGAAGAGTCCCTTGTGGGACTTGATGGGGGTCGTCACAGCTGCGGAAGCCATTGTGAGGACTGTGATGTAAGCAGTTTCAAGAGACACTAGCTAAAGGTTCCTGTTGATTAGTATTTCTGTGTTGAGGACCAATGTTCGATAAAAATCGAAAATGACGCCTTCACAAAGATGCAACGAAGTCAGGGGGGCGATCAGATGGCCAGGGCGATAAGATCTAGCGGACTTTGAAAAATTATTGTGGAGAGCGGTGGATGAGCGGTTGAGAGTGAAGCACAAGGCTTGCTTGGGCGATGAGTATGAGAGAGGATGTGAGGAGGAGAGCGGATTGAATGTGGTTGATAGTGAAGAGAGAAGCTGTCCAGAGGTGAAGCCATCGACGTCTTTTATTTACTTTGAGCCCCACCATTCGTCTGTCCGGGCAACCACCTCGAGTGACGTCGGAACGAAGCTAAATCCGCTCCGCGCCCCGGAAACGCAACCGAACCAATCACGGCAACGCCAAGCCACGAGCCTTGCGCCGCGCCACAGCAAGAGCCCACTCAAATTTCTCTTCGCTACGGCGAAACGGGCCAGGCCCAGGGTCTCTTCGACGAGGCATCACCGCATCCCACGTCTCACATCCACTCGACATCCACTTCCCTTCCCTCACCGACCGGGCGACCCACGAACCGAACCCGTCATCACCGACCGTATCGCGGCCGACGCTCCCTTCATCTCCTCCTCCCTCGTCTTCTGCCTCCGACCGCTGGCCTGTCTGCCCTTCGCATCAACAACCCAACGTCGCGGCATGATCAGGTAGCGCCACACGTCGCTCCCTCGGCTTACACTTTGCAATTTACGCCATGGCCCAACCTTCAACCCCCGGCCAGGTGCCGACCTCCATCTTCGGCGGGCCTACCCCTGTCGCCGGATCAACGCAGCCCGCCGGCGTCGCAAACCAGACATCCAGCTCTACGGCGCTCCAGCTGCACCAGACGGCCACGCCGCCGTCTGCTGCCTCTGCTGCCTCGTCCAACAATACCTATATTATGCCCAACTCGCCCGCAAAGGGCCGTAGTGTGGCAGATGGATACCGGCCCAAGATCACCCGCACGCTAGGCCAGAGACCCGCCTGCCTAGTGAACGCCTCGGTGACGTATTGTGGGAATAACCAGATCTACGCCTTTGGTGGTTTTGATCAGTATACCGACGAGGTTTACAACCATGTGCTCAGGCTGGACCTTGTGAGCCATCAATGGAACCTTGTTGACAACTATGGCGACATTCCTGGCGTTCGAATGGGTAAGTTGCCCTCAGCCCTCTTTGTGGGGTAGCACTAACTGATCGCGTGCAGGACATACGGCGACACTTTACCAAGGGAACAAGCTCTTGGTATTTGGCGGCGAGAACGAACATCGAACCTACCTGTCCGACCTGATCATCTTTGATCTCAAGACCGCCCATTGGACTCAGCCTCAGGTGTCAGGCCCTATTCCTAAAGGCAGAGCGAGGCACGCTGCCGTCCTACACGAAGACAAGCTCTTCATCATCGGAGGCATCACGGGCCAGAACAACTACGTGTTGGATGACATTTGCTACCTCGACTTGAAGACATTCACCTGGTCCAAGGCATGGCGCTTCGTCGGGCGGTTCGACCACTCGGCGTACATCTGGGGCGAGAGAGTCTGGGTGTTTGGGGGCCTTAGTGAGGACATGGACAAGATCAGCGATCTGTGGTGGCTGGATCTGAAAGGGAGCCCTCAGTTCGATTCAAGGCCGCAGGTCGGCATCTTTGATCGAAGCTCCCTTTCCACTCGAGCAAGCGGCTCTCCAAGGCCGCCATATACCCTACCGCAGACGACGGCCGTCGGCGCCTCTGGATACGCTGCAAACTCTCGAACGGCGCAGGTGAACCCTCCGTCGTTCCAGCTCAAGTCTTATGCACCTCTCGCACCTGGATCCATATCGGCGCTCAAGTTCATGTCTGGTCCATCCACTCCATCTCAGGGCTCAGGTATACATTACCATGCATACTCCTCCGGAACTCTCATCGACTTTGTGACCCCTGCGGCTACGATATCGCCGAGAGAATGCTCACTCTCAGCCTTGGATCTAGGGACCCTTCGGTGGACAAAGCTCGCCGAAGGACGAGAAATCTTCAAGTCTGGCTATCGATGGCACTACTGCACTATGAACGAGGATGGCACCAAGGCCTGGCTGCTTGGGTGCCCGACTGACCCTGCTACAACCGATTTGGGCCCCAATGGTTATGAGGAGTATCTAAGGTGAGCAGGTCTTCTTCGTGGACCGTTTGCAACAGTTTCTCTAATCCATATCACAGTGACATCATGGAAATTGATCTTCGAAGATACGGTTTTCTCGGCGATCACTTGACGCCGGAGCCCAGGGCAGAGTCGAGGCCATCGGCGTTTACAAGGGCTGCAGATCAGCCATCCAAAGGTCTTGGTTCGGACCTCGCAAAGCTCTTTAACCAACCCCCTGAGACGGGGAGTGGCACCGACTTTGTCGTGACTGCATTGGCTGGAGAGTATGACGATGACGAGACCGTCAGCTCCGGACTCATTTGCGCCGATGAGCAGTCCCAGAAGCAGAATTGGCTCTCGCCAGATGCGCCGACATCTCAGCCCATTCATGTGCACAAGCTCATCCTACAGGCCCGGTGGCCACACTTTGCACGTTTGTACAACGCGCAGATGGCCGAGTTCCACACCAAGAAGATGCACATCCCCGAGCCATATACTGTGGTCAAGGCCTTCCTCTATTACCTGTACACGGACAGCATCCGCGGCACATCAGACGCCGAAAGCGACGCGACAACTGCGCTCTCGGACGTGGCTGGCCTGCTGGTCATGTCCAACATCTACAACATTCCCCATCTCCGTCTGCTCTGCGTAAATCGTCTCGCCAAGGAACTCGACGTCGACCATGCCTGTATCATCTGGTACTGCGCCGGCCTGGCCAACGAGGAGTGGCTTCGAAAGCGTGCCGCGAGCTTCTGCATGACGCACTGGGGCCGCATCGTCCGTACGCAGGGCTTCCTCAGGCTTCCTCGTACCGCCCTCGTCGAGCTTTCTCAGGAGATCGACATGGAAGGCCGTGTTATCGGCGGTGAGGAGCTCGAGTGGGGCAACATGAATGCCCGGTATGGCGACATGAGCCATACTGCTCGTAAGGAGAGCATCAGCAGCAACCACACCCAGATGATCGAGTCCGAGGCCGATGATGAAGACGGCATGGAGATGACCTGACGTCCCTTCGCAAGCGCCGCCATACTTGTGTAAGTACTGCATCAGACGCCTGATATAACTTTATCCCACCAACCACAAACGCAAACCTCCTGCACCCCACGTTTCACGAAACACTCGATCTTGACGACGTCACGCAAACGACGGCCATTGGAGCCCTTATTTCCTTCTTTTTCTCTCTCTTTTTTCCTCGGTCCCTTGCTTCCCTGCCACCGACATTGTCACCCCCTAACACACGCAAGGGGGTGAGGGTTGGTTCAGGCGGGAGTGGCACTTCTTGTCTCACTCCGGCAAGCTAAGCTTTTTGTCTCACGCAACGCTTCCGGTATATGGACGCTGCCTCTGGTATGCCTTTACGGGACGGTACGGTATGGTATGGAGTCTGTAGGGGTCACGTTGGTTTTCCTCATGTCAATGCGGTGTTGGCCGGGTCTTGTTCGCTGTTGTTTTGGAAGCATCGCAAGGCGTTTGGTAGTCGTATCTGTCATGAAGTGTGTTTTTTTTTTCTAAAATAGATATAACAGGAAGCGGTTGGCTCTCATTCGAAACCCGCACGACCATGTATCCAAGTGACTCCCCCTCCAAGTGACGTCTTCCTCTCGGACTTCTCGAACCTAGCACGGAGTTGTTGCCAAAGCTGGCAAGGTTAGTATTCGTATGGCGAGTTAGTGTGGCTCCCAGCTTGGTTCTGTTTGCAGAAAAGCTTATGCCGATCATGGACATGACGCTAGGCCATCCCTCGTCTCTAACAAGACAGACAACTCAACTCCAGGGTGAATGACGTTGGCTAACACAAGCTATCGACGAGCAGGCGAGGAGGAGGAGGAGGAGGAGGAGGAGGAGGATCACAGCAACCAGGGTAAAGAAACAATCGATGCAATTCAAAGCCTTCCGTGATATCTATTGCATAAACATAAACTCGAACACTAAAGTCAATCCCACCACGCCAGAGCCATGCTGCCCAGTCTATATACATCATGGCTTCGCTTTTCGTTTTCTCGCTTCCGCTCCATCATTGCTTTTTCATCATTCCATCCATCCTCCTTTCATCCCCGTCTCGGTAATGACAGACAATTGCGAGACTCGACTGCAAAAACCACCGTCTCACCATGAGTGAGACTGGACAACAAAACAACGACCCAGCGTTCAACACGAGGTGCAGCAAATCGAGCAAAGAGCAAAACAAAAAAAAACACCGAGCTTTTCTTTTTCAGGCGTAAACATCAAAGGCGTTCCCAGGGATCCATGTAAATGCCAGTTTTCCCAAACTGTCGTCTAGCTTGCAAGCATTCAACAACTTTTTCAACATAATTCAGCCACCAGCTTGTCATGGACAAGGGAGGACAAAGGCCCAGGCAAAAGAGAGGCAACAGTGTCCAAGTATAGGGCCATCTCCAAGAAGCACGGAAAAGAAATAGGCCCAGGTTGATCGACGCGATTCATCCAGTGCCAATCGTCTCTGATCCCGTATGGGGGTTTGCCAGTCCGGGAGCGACTCCGACAGAGTAAAAGCCAGGCTCAGAGGATGGAGGGGGCGCCGAACGGATAAAGGCCCCATACGAGAGAAAATGAGAGGCGTCGGCTGAAAAGTCGGACGTTCAGACGGGCAGAACAAACCATTAAAGAGGAGTAAGGGAGGCAAGTGCATGTAAAAAAAAAACATCAAACTTTTGGGGGTTGAGACTCAACAGCCTTGAGGCTGAAAACAATCTCCATCTCTGTCGTTTCCGGTGACTAGAGTTGCAAGCATCCTGATAACAGGTACCTTAACGCCTTTGCGAAATGCTATCAGTCGGAGGCATAAAAATCAAGCAAAGGTCCAAAGGGGTATTGACAAGAAAAGACGAAAGTGACGCAGCATGATGTTGACCTCGCGATCCGGCACGGGTCCAAAGAGTGAGCCGGCGTCATGCTCGAGTTGGTTCCTTAAAGACTGATTTCGTTCATCCAAGTGTGTAGGCAAGGCCTTGAGCGCCGATCCAGCTCAAGGCCCCATGTATCCAAGTTGTGCTTTTGATAAGCGATTCTGCTCGCAATCACGTTGGATGGGGTCCCTCAATGTCAGGCGGGCCGTTTTTATTGCATCATCTGGTCCTCGCCTATTCCCGGAAGGTTCATACCAGCTGCAAGAGCCTGGAGCTTAAAGTCTGGATTGCACGGCAGAGAATGGGCCTTGTGCTGTTGGACTCCATCAGTATAGATCCCGACACGTCAACCAGGGGGTTCTGTGTAACGCACGTATTTCAAGCCGTTAAGGTTCTTGTAACGCTTGCCGCAGGTTTCACAGCTGAACGGCTTCTCCTTCTCCATACCCAATGTTCCAGGGTAAGGAGCACTAGTCTCAGGATTGACGATGGAAAAGGTACCGTCTCCATTCTCGTGCAACTGCTGTGTTTGGTGACCGTGTGTCTTGTGGTACCTGCAACTCTGTCAGTATGCAGATTGGCCTGTGGAGAGATCCCTTCTTGGTCATCTCCAATAGTGGGAGGCAACTTACTTGAGGCCGTTCTGGTTCTTGTATGCCTTTTCGCAACCAATTACAGGGCACTTGAAGGGTTTGTGTTCCTCGGGCATCATCATGCTCTGTAGGCGTTGCATGAGAAGCTTGTTGGCAGCCGGGTCGTTCAGTTGAGCTTGGTTGAGACCCAGCTGGGCCAACTGCGCCTGGATTGTGCGGTTGGCGGCCGGGAAGGTGCCGTTAGGGCTAAATAGATGCTTCCCAGGGTCGTTGATGCAGAAGTTGGAGTCGTTGTTATTCTGGTTTCCACCGAAGTTCATATCGCCAATGTCATTCGTGTTACCGCCCATGGGCATACCAGGAAGATCTTCGTCCAGATCCACCTGCTGGCCCCGAATCACTTGTCCCTGTGTGGTGAGTGATGGGGTGTTGACAGAGGAGACGGTGGGGTTGTTCTGCAGGCCGAAACTTGCGGCCGCTGGCGTTGGTGGTTGAGAGGTTCGCAGGCCCTGGGTGAGGCCAGAGGTGTTCATATTGAGCTGAGGTCTCTGCTGCTGGCCGAAGAGCTGTCTTGTCTGATGCATCCGCTGGCTATCGTCCATCTCCATAGTGCCCACGGCGTCATCCATCTCCATGTCGGCCACGGCGTCCATATCATCGTTCAAATTCGATGTCATGGTGGAACCCATGTGCGCATCGTGGTCGCCCTGCTGTCCGCCCATCATCTGCATGCCTGAGCCGGGAGCCCTGTTCTGTTGCCCCAGCTGTGCGGACGAGGGCTGCGTGTTGCCGTGGCCCGGTGCTGCCGAGTTAGCTCGGGAAGTAGACATTCGTGGGGCGCCGGGCATGCCCATTTGAGAGAACTGAGAGAAGGCATTGTTCCGCGCTGTATTGGGGCTGGGTTGTGTGTGTGCTTCTTCGTAGTGCTGCAATAGATCATGAAGGTTGGGTAGGATCTTGCCGCAACAGGTGAAATCTCGCATGAAGTTGGCTTCTAGCTTGGGCAGGTATGAAGACGAATGGAAGCTCGGTGACTGGTGGGTACCGAACGGAGAGGTGCCTTGCATCATGATACTGCAGACCCATTATGTCAGTAAAGAATGCTCAACCAAACGAGTACTACTAGCTCAGGCGGGAGGGCGCATAGGTCTCGTAGGGATAGCGCATGCATCTAGCCCACCGGGCAGGGACGGAGCCCAAAGCCCAAAATGGCTCGCCGCATGAAAGAATCCAAACGACCGATTTTGTGTGCGAATGGCGGGGTGTAGTCACAAGCGTCAAGGCGAATGAGCCCGCCCACCGCTACAAACCATGCCGTCTCGCGTCGGTGGAAAGGATGCAGCAGAGTAGAGAAAGCTTGGTGGTCGGACGATGAGTCCCCGAGAGCGGCGCTGAGAAGCCGAAGTAGGGCAAAGATCGGAGGGCGAGGGCAGGGTGAAGGAAGGAACGTGAGTAGGAATGACTTACTCGTCTCTAACGAAGCTACCGAAGGACATGCCACCCCAGCTCATGCCGCCCATGAGGCTGCCGGCGAGGGATTCTCTTCGGTTACGGTTCGCATTGTCGCGGTTCGGATTGTTCATCGATATGGGCTTTGGGCCGGCGCTGACAAAAGAGTCCCGGCGGCCCATGGAAGGGTCGAGGGATGGTCCGGTGGTCATCTGGTCGGTGAGGTCGACGCGATGACGGTCGACGAAAGTAGAATCGGGTACAGCGAAGGGGTTGCTGGTGTTCGGAGGCGACCAGGTAGAGTGGCCGGCGAAGGTCGACTTCTTGGTGGTGATGGGGATGGGGATAGTTGGGGAGGAAGTGTAGCCGAAAGCAGAAGGGCTGGCAGCAAGATAAGTAGCAGTAGTAATAGTCCCGTTCGCAGAGCCAGAGGCAGCAGTAGCGGCACCAGAGGCAGTGTTAGCGTCAGCTCCGGTCGGGAAATGGCCCGTGGTAGGGGTCTCCGGTTGGGGCGACGGCGACTGCGTCAGCGAGTTCGAGTAGATGGGCGACCCTGGAGAGTCAGGGTAAGCAGCAGCAGCAACGGCGTCGGCGAAGTGGCTCGAGTCACAGGCACGGTTGTGCCA
>SSHR01002518.1:0-27925 GCA_006518225.1 Fusarium neocosmosporiellum
CCCCCATACCCAGTCAGGCGCCTGTCGGTCCTCGACAACCTGCAACTCCCAACCATCGCGTCGCATCCATCACAGTTGCAAATAAAAAAGAGCATCTCTGGCCTTGTTTGCACAGGCAAGGCCAACTCTCCAGCCATGTGGTCCTCCTCTGGGAGCAGCAAGAAGCCCGCTCAGTCGGTGAGTTTTGCCCACCTCTCTTTGTCCTCGCTCGAGCTGGATCATGCTCACGAGACTCGACGTAATCGGTGCCCTCCTTGCTAACAGCCCCACCGCCGCAGGAGATGGTCCAACTCGGTATGTGCTTGCGATTCCCCCCGTAGAGAGACGGGTCGGCGTGTTTTGAGGTGCAGGTTGCTCGTAACAAGGCGGAGCGTGCTGACAATAGATCAATTGCTGCTTAACAGATCGCTCAGAGTATGTCTTGTCTTGTCCTGGCCGTTCACTGTGCTCGCGCGCTGAAGCATCTCGACCAGGTCCGTATCACCATTCTGGAGACCGCCTCCAAGAGACAGTCACAGCTCTACCCCTAAGAGGAGTATCACGTCGCCTGGAGGCCATGGCTCTGGCCTCGTGGTCGGCGCCGCCTATTCGCACGCCGATATCCTCAAGTTTGACTCCCTGTAAGTCGTCCACCTGGTCGTGAAACATCATGCTCTCTGTCCGCTGATGCCAACCACCAAGAAACCCATCCAGCTCCTCCCGACCAAAGACCCCCCCTTCCTCCTCCTCAACCATGATTCGAGTCCACGAAGCTTCTCCCCCGCCACGGACAACCCCGAGCAAGGCAGCGTCGCCGCCCTTTAAGAGTTACATCAACTTCCTCTCCAACACCAACGATGACTGGAAGGCGGACGAAGATGATATGATAGGCTACGAGGACGACGACGGCGACGACTTTGGCCTGCCCAGTCTGTCAAGCATGAAGAGGAGGTCGCGGCGCATCGCTACACAGAACAGGGCCGAGTCAAGTACATTATCGCCGACGACAGAGGAACCCCCCGATGCCCTTCACTCGAGACGGTATTCAAATAGCGCCGATATCGCTGTCGAGCGTCCCGCGCCCACATATCCCATGCCCAAGAAGAGCGAGGGCAAGATTCTCCGACCTCAGTATAAGGAGATCCTCAGAGGTATGTCATGCAGATGGATCAAGATGGACATGGCTAATCATGAACAGACCCTGCCAACGCTCTACACCTCATCAACTACCCAACTGTCCCCGCGAACGCTACACCAAAGGAAGCCGATGCCATAAACTCCCGAATCACTCGTATCAACAAGTTCAAGAAGCTTCTCCAAGCCTCCACCATCTCGCTGCCCGACCTGAGGTCGCTAGCCTGGTCCGGCGTGCCCCAGGAGGTCCGCGCCATGACCTGGCAGCTCCTCCTCAGCTACCTACCTGCAAACAGCGAGCGCCGGGTCGCCACATTGGAGAGGAAGCGCAAGGAATATCTCGATGGCGTACGTCAGGCCTTTGAAAGGGGCGGTGGAAATGCTGCGGCTGGTACGACTAGCACAGCCCCTACAGGCAGGACGCGGGGCTTGGATGAGGCAATCTGGCATCAGATCAGCATCGATATTCCCCGAACAAACCCGCACATCGAGCTGTACAGCTACGAGGCCACTCAGCGGTCGCTAGAGCGCATCCTCTACCTATGGGCGGTCCGCCATCCAGCGAGCGGCTATGTTCAGGGCATCAATGACCTGGTGACGCCGTTCTGGCAGGTCTTCCTGGGCATTTACATCGGAGACCCCAATATCGAGTCCGGCATGGACCCAGGGCAGCTCCCTAAGTCGGTTCTTGACGCGGTCGAGGCCGACTCCTTCTGGTGCTTGACCAAGCTGCTCGATGGCATCCAGGATCACTACATCGTGGCTCAGCCTGGCATTCAGCGCCAGGTTGCTGCCCTCCGTGATCTCACAGCGCGTATCGACGGCAATTTGTCCAAGCACCTGGAACAAGAGGGCGTCGAGTTTATCCAGTTCAGTTTCCGCTGGATGAACTGTCTCCTGATGAGAGAAATCAGCGTCAAAAACACCATCCGCATGTGGGACACTTATTTGGTTCGTACTCCACCCGTTATCACTTATTCGAAAACTAACCATCTGTCTAGGCCGAGGAGCAGGGCTTCTCCGAGTTCCACCTCTACGTCTGCGCCGCATTCCTCGTCAAGTGGTCCGACAAGCTCGTCCGCATGGACTTTCAGGAGATCATGATGTTCCTTCAGTGCCTCCCCACAAAGGACTGGACCGAGAAGGACATTGAGCTGCTCCTCAGCGAGGCCTTTATCTGGCAGAGCCTCTTTAAGGGCTCGGCCGCTCACCTCAAGGGCCAGCCAGCCCGTGAGCCCGTTACGAACCTCCAGCTCTAGGTTCCGGCTCCCGTTAAAAAGAAAATCACCGTCGTCTTCCCGGTAATTCTGCAGCTGCTTATGGCGTTGGTTTCTGATTAGTGATGGATTGGATGGGGGATTTGCCTCGTAGCGAAAGCGAGAGTTTGTGAGGTCGGAAGGCCTGTATATATCGGCACATTAATGAGGATGGCAATGAGGATGAAGATGACGGTCAAAACAACAGCATCATGACCCAGGACAAGCAAGACCCCAAGACAAGTCAAATGCATACGTTGGAGTTAATTCTGCTTCAAGAGGTTTTCTCCTCTATCGGTGATGGGATTTGGTATCATGTTTACTATTTGGGTACAAAGGCTATACCAACTTTTTCTACAGTTAGAGTATTAAGAGCGAGGGACTCTCTTCTCATCCCATCCATCACTTTCTCGCTTGCTTGACCCTATTCATCCAACGTTATTTGGTATTGTACAGGCGGTTTGCTTCGGGTACATGGGTATGCCTCCGTCATATATGTATGTATGGATACGGACGCACCCCGGATGATGATGATAAACGCCCACTCTCGCGTATCGAATGCTATCCACATTATCCTCGAGATATTCCGCCTCTTGTGGGCGCATCATCCAACTCCGAACGCCAGGCCGTGATAATTAGTATATACGTGAGCACCCTGCAGCCAGAATCTTCAACCTGGGACTATCCTGCCCAGGGGAGTGCTGTATAGGTGCCATAGAATTGATTCCGCCTTCAGCTTCATCGATGAGATTCCACCAGGTCCTTGATGAACCCTAATCTCTCGCGATCTTCGTCGCAGACTCGCGCCCACTCGAGTAGTAGACGCCAGGTGTAGAGTGCCATGTCTTCGCGCCGCAGAACCTGCCCAGCCCACTCCTTGCCCTTCTCAGCGATGTAACGGGCAGCGGTGTCGCCACCAGCCGCGTCATCGGTGAAGAACTCGAGAATGGAGTAAAGGTCCTGGAATGTATTGTCAAAGGGCACAAAGTGAACCCACGGGGTCAGACGGTCGTCGTGCCACTCAGCATAGACGGTGGCCTTGAGTGGCATGCTCGAGGAGCGCAAGAAACCACGGAATCGAGCGCTGAACGAGTTGCCGTCAGTGTCGGGGAGAAACTTGTACCGATACTGCTCCTTCATGGGCATATACTTGAGTTCATGAAAGTAGGGGGTAAGATGGCCGCAACGGTCGTCGCAAAGCATGCGAGCGAAGCCGCAATTGGCAAACTTCTTGAGCCACTTGCCAATCGATTTAGAAGAGCGATGAGTGCTGTTGTACTGATCGTGCGATGGCAGCTGGAAAGTCTTTGGCTTCACACCGCCATTCTCGACGCTATCGACATAGCTGCCGTTGAGCATTTGCATGAGCCGATGGCGGTGGAAGCGATGCCATTTATCGGCCGTGGCTCGACCGCCAGAAGCGTCGCCTCGCCAGACAATGCCCGTCTTCTTGGCATGCCATGCAGGCCCCATCTTTTCACCTCCAGAGTAGAACTCATTGTCGGTAAGATACATGGCTCCGGGGATAAGTATCTCGTTGTTCATGGGGAGCTTGGATCCGCCAAACATGGGAATCAGCTCCTTGGAGGTGGACAGACTAAGAGGCTGGACGAAGCTACCGTGCATCTGGCGAAGATGCGGTTGCAAGCAAGGGTCCTGAGCGGCAGTCCAGTTCTTGATATAGCCTTTGTAGGCATAAGGGGCGTTCCAGTCTGTGGGGTAGTCGACGGGACCTTTGAGGTCGGAGACTTGCTGAGCATTGCGCGACGGAGTGTTGGGGTCACACGTCACACGGGCAAGCTCCCAGTAGTTGGTTGAGCTATTGTACCACGTTGGGTCGTACGGCTGAGGCTTCTCGGCATCTAGTTTGGCAAGGCTCTTGAACTCGGTCATGACCTCCTTTACCGGAGGCATGCGCCGATTGCTGCCCTCCTGATCCACAAGCTTGGAGAGCTCTTCAAACGGGACGAGAAGGCGAGGTTCGTCCATGTAATTAATTGGCATGTCAACGTCGGGCAATTCCTTGGCAAACTCTTTGACAAGGTCGGTCCACAACTGAAGCCATGGGACTCGATCTGTTGTATCGCCTACGCCGGTGGCCTCGCCGTTGCGAACCTTGACGACCCAGTGCCAGGCAGATGCGCGTCGAGCGAGGGTTTGGGGGTCGAGCGCCCAGTATGGAGTCAAGTCCTTGTATATGCGATCAAAGTAGTCCTCGACGATGAGGGCATCCGAGGCCATGGCGGCTTCGATCCACTTGTCGAAGCCTGGAGGTGGGTGACGGCCGCGGCGAATGCGATATCGCTCGGCGGCGTCATGGAGGTTGTAACTGCGCTTTGTAAGAAGAGTTTCATGGCGCGCGCGAGCGTCGGCCATGAGCTTCTTGATCGGGTGCTTGGGGCCCAGAGTGACGGGCCCCTTTGGTTCGGTAACGTCCCAGCCCTGGCTGCTGGTCCATAGTAGGTAGTTTGTGATCGCGAAGCATACGATGAAGGCGGTGCTGAGGTAACGGAAGACTAGGCGGGAGGGCCAGGCTGATAGCCATTGTTTGAGTCGCGGCCACATGACGAGCATGGGGGAGGAATTAGGAGGCGAGGCGGGGAAGTCGGAGGGTCTATGCGCGCCACGGAGGAGCAGGATATCGAAGCATCGATGGACGGAAGCTCAGCGAGCGCAGCAAGAGGGCATTGTCGGAGGAGTGGGTGAAGGAAGGATTCGGTTCGCTTAGACTTTTGCGCCGGAGATGTACGTGTAGTGGAAGTCTCGGGAGTATCGTAGATGGCGCCGGATGCTCCTCGCAAGAGCAAAAAAAGGTACAAGAAGCCGGGGGAATCGAAGAAAAGGGGAAGAAGACAAGAAACGATCTGATTGATTACCTTAGTTGGCAGAGTAAGGAAGAGTGAGGTGAGTTGAGATTGTGGTGTTGAGTGGTCAGGTGGAACGGGAAGGAGTCCCGGACAAGTCCCTGCCCTGTCGAGGCCAGGCCCGGGTGGAAACTTGGAAATCGCCGGGAGGTTGCAAGTCGAAGCTTAGTGGATGGGAGGCGCTGGGAGCCTGTGGGAGGCTTTGATAGTTGGAAGGATGGTGCGCTAGAGCGTGGAGAAGGTCAGAAGGCCCGCTGCAGTTTTTGCGGAGCCACATGAAGCTTGACAATCAAGGGGAGCAGGGGGGGAGCATCCATGCTCATGAGGAGCAGGGACCGATGTGGGCATGGACATTGGAGGCTTCCAGGGTTCATTGCGGTAGAGACCGCTAACTGGCCCAGGTAGCCCGGTACAGTAGGCGCTGCGTGCCCCGGGCATGGATCTAATAAGAGGAACACGCTCTCGCCAGCATCCACCACCAGATGGATCCCAGTCTGGTGCATGTGCTGACGAGTAGGTGAATCCTCCCAGGCATTCTGCAGTGGCTGAGGGGGCCCAGGGTGTCGAGAGAGCCGAGGACCTCCTGTTGGTTCCAATTGCGAGCATGCGCCGAACAGTTCCTTACCTGCCTAGGTAGTTATTTGGTTGAACCAAGGAAACGAACGCTGTGCTGTGTGTTTCATCAAATCCAACGTCAAAGCTCTCTCGTCCACAGCGGCTTGCCGCAAAGTGCAACGCGACCAACAAGGCCCCCCCTTTCGCCGCCGCCGCATACTACTCTGCGCCGTACCCATCACCTGCATAAAGAAATTGAAGCCCTCAGGAGCAGTCTCCAGCCAGAATAGGGGAACCCCAAGTCTCAGAACGGCAAAATATGGCGGTGGCCAGCGTCGTGTCCTGAGAAGTGATTGGCTTGGCGGCGTCAGTCTCGGCCAACAGAATGCCATGTGTCTGAGACGGAAGCCTCTTTCTTGTCTCTCGGGATGTCGGGCGTAGTGCTCAAGTGGCCGGCCATTGGAGAGAGTTCAAGGAGACCCCCCACAAATGCCGTCTTCAAATCCGGCTTGGTTGGTGTTGCAGATTGGGTTTGGAGGCTTCGTACCTGCGTATTAAGGTGCCCGCGTTTGCCAGCTCTACCATGTAATTAGTGCTCAGAGTGGCTGCGCTTGCAAGGCCTCACATGACATTAACGAGGACTGCAAATATGCTTGCTTTATGATTTTTAGCCTTGTTAACCTAAAATATTATTTTAAAACGATGATCAGATGCAAGATTTAATAAGAAACAGTTGCAAGCCTATTTCTTATAGATGCTCAAGGACATATATCCTTACGAACTACGGTCAAACCTTACTTGCACTTATTTCTGCAGCTGGCCGTGCAATGTCAAGTCAAAAGAAATCAAGATTGAAAACTCCTATCCGTCCTCTGGCGTGTTGGCTATTTTATCCCCCTCCCTTCCAATATACTATTATACATCGTTCTGCCTTGGCAAGAAACACGCGCCCTTCTCCTTATCACAGCCGGGGCCCTGAACATGGAAAGAAAAAAAATGAGAAAGCAGAGTATCAGTGTCAAAACCCGACGTAGCCACGAGAGTTGCCATCGACCCCATGAGTCTCCTCGACCTCAATCTCGAAATGCTTGGGATGCTCAGATCGCCGAGACGGTCCCATGGTGGATGCACTTCCCTGCTCCTAATAGGGAGCAAAGCCTCGACCACGGCCCCGATAACCACCGCGGTAGCCTCCTCGAGGGAAGCTGCCTCTGCCGTGAAATCCTCGACCTCCACGGGAGCCTCCACGACCGCGGCCCCGGCTCATGCCTGGGATGTTGGTGCGCTTGGGTGTCACCTTGATATTGCGCCCTTTGAACACGCTCTCGTTAAGGACGAGGGCCTGGGCGACCAGGCTGGGCTCGGTGAACTCGACATAGGCGTACCTGAAACCTCATGTATCAGCAATCGATAGTCGGTTAAAGGGCAGCCTGCCAACGTACCCCTTTGGTTGTCCAGTAAACTTGTCAAGCAAAATGGTGACTCGGTTGATAGAGCCGCAGCTCTGGAAGTGAGCCTGGATCTCCTCGGGAGAGGCAGAGTAGTCGACGTTGCCCACAAAGATGCTGCGCGCATCGATCGACTCCTTGTCGTCTGCCAGATCGGCGGACTGCTGCTCTAGAGTAGCCTGCATCTCTCGGAGCTTCTTGGCCTCCTCCTCCATTTCCGCTACCCGGCGCTTCATGGCAGTGATCTCTTCCTAGGGCGCCTCGTCAGTTCCTTTTTCAATCCACCTCTTTGCGCGCCTCACGCACCTCCTCGTTCGCATTCATCTCGGCTTCCGGCTCGTGCTCATGCTCATGCTCGTGCTCGTGCTCGGCCGTGGGCTTCTCCTCCGGTTTGCCCGAGTCCGACATGTTTGCAGCAACGAGATTCGGTCTAACAATAGGTCTCGGGTCGAGGAGGGATTCTGCGTGGGTAGGCGTTAGTGGATGTTAACTGGTCGCAAAGGAGCAAAAGGCGTCCGAGATGCAGACGCGCCCTTGTCGTCATGGACGTTGCAAGCTGCAGAAAGGATCAGAAGACACAAGACCAGGAGAATGCGTACCACTCCAAAAAGCACCTTGCGCAACGCTGTAGAATGCAAGGCGACGAAGGTCCGCGCAGTAAATCGGACAGAAAAGGCTGGTGTTGAGAGAAAGGATTGAAGATGATCAGGGCAAAGCAAGAACAATGGTGTCCCCTGCAGCCTTTTGCTTGTAGGTACTCCGTCGGCAGGTAGGTACCTACTCCATCACTGTGGCTTGCAGTCATCAGGCTGAGGAGCCCCGCCTGTTTTTGACTCGCGCCGCTGTTCTATTGGGTAGCCCGGGGCTTAGTCATCACAACAACTTAACCTTCAGCTCCGCATCTGAACAACCTCGACAGATCCAACACCTTCTCAACATCCTCTTTGAACTCCAATTCTATCCCCTCGACTCTTTCAATCCTGGGCCCTAATCTTCACACATCCTTCTTTGACTCTACGCGTGGGCTTTGAGCCCTCGGCAAAGTTGCGCGCGACTCCTACCTGTTCGGCCTTCCTTATCACGACTTGGGCCTTTGCGCCAGACCCCAGCCGTCACCATGACCGAGCCCGAGAACTTCGAGGATGATCTCTTCGCCGACCTGTAAGTCACGATCAACGCGCACATGAGCCATCGCTTGTATATCCCAAAGCAACATTCAAGCTGATACTCTCCAAGTTACGACGATAACGACGCTTCCAAGGCGGCGCCTCCCCCCGTAGCCGCCGCTCCGCCAGCCCCGGAGGCCCAGCCGGCCAACACCAATAACAATGACCAAGACGGGTCGTTTCAGTATCAAGACGCGGGAGGTGATGAACACATGATGCAGGATCAAGATGACGATGATGATGACGTCGACTTCAACCTTGGTGGAGGCTCTGCAGGAGCTGGTCACACAAACCAAGTCGCTGCCCATGATGATGTCCCAACACCTCCGCCGTACGGAACTGTACACAAGGCAAGTGCCAAGGAAGACGGGTAAGTTTCTTCTGTCCCATTCCCTGTGATTTGTATCCCCGATCTCCCCTAGAACAAGTATTGCGGTTTGCCTTTGGTCGCGTGCTTGCAGCCTGGATTGTGATGGCAGCTTCCATTCTGCCATGTAGCTGTGGCTGTGGCTGTTCTGTTGGGTGCTACTCGGACATCTCGGAAGTTGGCTTGGCTGGAAAGGTTCGCGGTCAAATGAAGAGAAGAGGCGTGGCATTCAGAGACATCAACCCGGCAAGACTCAAAACGGAGGAACTATCGTCAGCCGAGTCGAGAGAACTTGGGATCAAGAACTATGATCAAATGAGACGAGGCATCCAGCAATTCCAAGAGGTCTGAGACCAAGAGGAGGATTTCAGTGTCAAACTTGGGAACTCACCCTGTGGATACTCCCAAGAATCAGCCGGCCCTAGTCAAGACGAAAGACCCTGCTTCCGTCTTTCATAGCCCTCAGTCGCAGAGATCTTATGAGCCAGTCAGAACGGTCAGACGTTCTCCTTGCTATAGCGAGATTTTGAAGCGAATAGCGCTCGAGGCCAGTACCTAGCAAGACAGAGAGAAGAGTCAAGACGATAGCACAAGACGAACAAATATTCGACCAAGCTGATCTGGCATCTCTCGCTGCGTTGTCTGCGACATCTTGCGACCACCATGGCGATTCATGAACAACATTCGCCAACCATCAATCAACTGGACCCCTGGCCACGGGGTCTCGGGAGTTTCACATCGCCAAACTTCAACACAAAACGCCAAAGCCGAGGGATATTCCATGAGGGACAAGCCTTTTCTGGTCCCGAACTGCCTGTCTACGCCATTATTATCATGCAGGCTCTCACAGCCTGCCTCGCGGATGTGGAGCCTCCTGGAGGGCAGCAAACTTGACGCCATTCATGTTGACCGCCCTGCCAACCCGTGGCCTAAAGAACCAGTTGTCGCGATATCGGATGCCAAAAATCAAGCTGTTCATATTCAGCCCACGTGGGAGGAGAAGGCCCAAGAAAGAACTATACATCTTGATCCTGTCTGATGCAAGCCACCATGCCACCAGCCAGGGAACCAACAAGCCTGCTGCAGCCAATACGACCCATGTCCTGCAACCGCCTTCACTCACCATGTCACCAAATTCAGGCACAAAAGTTGGACTCGTGTACTGACATGTATAAATAGTAAGATGTTCATTGGCGGTCTCAACTGGGAGACGACGGATCGTAAGTGGCATAGAATCACCTCAGAGTATGGTGTATCCTGACCCTTGATAGAATCCCTACGAGACTACTTTTCACAGTTTGGCGAGGTTGTTGAGTGCACCGTCATGAGAGATAGCAGCACAGGACGGTCGCGAGGATTTGGCTTCCTTACCTTCAAGGACGCCAAGACGGTCAACATTGTCATGGTTAAGGAGCATTTCCTTGATGGGAAGATTGTCAGTTTTTTGTGTCCCCTGAAGAAGCTACAACAAGCTAATACCACTACAGATCGATCCTAAGCGTGCTATTCCCCGTGATGAACAGGAAAAGACCAGCAAGATCTTTGTGGGAGGTGTTAGTCAGGAGACGACCGACCAGGAGTTCAAGGAATACTTTGCCCAATTCGGCCGCGTTGTAGATGCGACCCTTATGATGGACAAGGACACGGGTCGACCACGAGGATTCGGCTTTGTTACGTTTGAGAGTGAAGCCGGTGTCGACGCCTGCATCAATGTGCCCTTGGAGATCCATGGAAAGCCCATCGAGGTCAAGAAGGCCCAGCCTCGAGGCAACCTCCGAGAGGAGGAGGAGGCTTCCCGACGCAACAAGTTCAGAAAGGACGGCGATCAGTCCAACCAGGGGTCCATGGGACAGCAGATGGGCAACAACGGCATGACGCCCCAGGCCATGGCCCAGTACTTCCAGCGCATGCAGCAGTACTTTGCCATGATGCAGTCGCAGATGGCCATGAGCCGAGGGATGCCCATGAACCCAGGCATGTGGCAGAACATGATGCAGATGCAGCAAATGCAGCAACAGATGATGGGCCGTGGCGGCGGAGCCAACGGGCAGAACATGATGAACAACATGACGCCTCAGATGATGCAGCAGATGCAACAGCAGATGATGCAACAACAGGGCCAGCAGGGCGGCCAGGATAACCCGGCTGCCGGAGGAGGCGCCAGCGGAGGAGGTGGTGGCCGAGGATATGACAACTACAACCAATACCAGCAACAGCCTCAGGGAGGTCGCCGCGGTGGCCGTGGCGGCGGTTACGGCGGCGGCGGCGGCGGACACGGAGGCTATGGCATGGGAGGAGGCGGCGGCGGCAGCGGCGGAGCTCCGACCTCGTGGGAGGGCATGTATGACGATGTTCCTCAGCCGAACCCCAACCAAGGTGGCGGTGGCTTCCATCGCAGCGGAAGCGCCGGTGTGAGCAGTGATCCCCAGCATGCACCCCCAGCCAACGCTCCTACGGGACCCAAGAACGCTGGTAAGCCGGGAGCCAACTACCGCGGAGGCGGACGAGGCGGCAACCGTGGATACCACCCATACTCGCGATGAAGACGGACGGTACATCAGAGTTGGCGTTTGTCACGCTGGAGTTGGTTGGCTACCAACCCTGCGGAGAAGTCGATCAGGACGGACAGGGCAACAGGTGTACAATACCACTGAACCCTTTGTTGTTTTTCGCGTTTTTTCGGGGACTCTGCGTCTTATCTTTTCTTCCCTTTTGTTTTCTCACTTTCACAACGGGTGGTTTTTCTTTCAGTAAAGCCAGGTTAGGCTAAATCACAGGGGTAACCAGGGAGGTGAATGAATTTGCGCGGGATAGTCTGAAGTAATTTTAACATCAAACAACCAACATATCATTCCACTATCAAACAAGTGATCAAGTTCTGAACGCAGAGGCTGGGTTTCGAGAGAGTTTACTAACCTTACGAGACAATGGAGAGTGAAGTTAGATATGAGAGTAGTCAAAGCAACAAAGTGTCTGTAGTTCACAATTTGCAAGGCATTATGTAGATGTTACCCCATTATTCACACGGCGAAAGACGCTCCCTGAGAAGACCAGAATGGTAAAGCACTAGCGCTTGTACTTTGGTTGCTTATTATTGTTTTACACTGCTCAACGCTTGGATATTATATACACTCGGAATCAAAACGCACTTAAACCCCATCATCTCACTACTCCCGAGAAGCCATCTAGCAGGTCTCGGAGAAGGAATCGGCCTTGCAGGAGGTGCCGTCGGGGCCGCTGCTGAGCTTGGTGGGCTCAGAGCCATCAGAATTACCCTCGAAGAGATCACAGGTCTTGCCAGAGTCCTGGCAAGAGTTGCTGATGGTGCAGGTGTCGCCGTAGTTAGTGTTGACTTTAAACATGTCAGCCGAGAGAACTCGATTCACAAGAAAGGGGTTAACTTACTGCCGCAGAGAACACCACCGTCAACAGCGGCAATGTTGTCAATGACAACGTTGCGGGGGCCACCGTTGTCCTTGCAGTTACCGCAAGCTCGGACAAGCTTGCCGTAGTCCTCGACGTAAAAGTCGGAGATCTCGACGGTGCCGCGGCCGTTGAACTGGACGACCTTGTCGGAAGCGTGGAAAGCGCCGCCACCGCGGATGATGGAGGTGCCCGACTTCTGCTTGAGGGTGATGGCGTCCTCGCAGACGTCCTCGAACCAGACGTTCTCGAGAGTGCAGGAGCCCTTGCAGTGGACGCCCTCGGCCTGGCCGGGGCCGATGATGACGTTGCGGAGGGTGGCGCCGTCCTCGAGGATGAACATGGCGTCGTCCTCACCGGTCTCGGTCTGGTCCTTGCAGACGGCGGCTGGAGGATGGGTTAGCTAGATATGTATGGATGGTATGTGAGGAGTCTTACGGGATCGATCGTAGTACATCATGCCACCGTCGAACTCGCCGGAGACGGGGATGGCAGTGGCGGCGTTGGTAGAGCCGCTGGAGGCGGGAATGGTTCGGGTAATGCCACCGGAGCCAGAGCCGGAGCCAGAGCCACTGCCGGATCCAGAGGTGGGAGCAGCAGCGGCGCTGGTAGGCTCGACGACGGGGGTGCTGGCAGGGGAGTCGCTGGACTCCTCATCGTCACCCTCCTCAGCGGGCTGCGAGGGAATAGCGGGAACGGAGGTCTCGACAGGAGCGGACTCCTCATCGTCACCCTCCTCGGCGGGTTGCGAGGGAACAACGGGAGCGAAAGTCTCTATGGGAGCGGTCTCATCGTCGTTGCTCTCCTCCTCCTCATCAACAGAGGAGACCTCGGTGGCAGGGGCCTCGGTGGACTCGGGAACCTCGACCTCCTGGGCGGGAGGGTTGGAGCCAGAGTTTCCACCCTGAGCATCAGGGATACACTGGCTGTACCACTCGTTGTGCTCGACACAGGTAGAGCCCTCAGCACAGTCGGTCTCTCCGGTAAAGGCGCCTCCACCACACTGGCCGTAGATCTGAACGGCAGCAAAGGCCGTGCCAAGGTTGGCAACTGCAAGAAGGGTAGCGGTTCGCATCTTGAAATAGGTAGGTAGTGAATGGATAGGTATTATCGGGCGTTGTAAGGCTGAAACAAGGTTACAGATAAAGTTGTAAAAGAATGTGGTCTGCGGGCCTGCCCGAAGCTACCGAACAAGTAATGAAAGAAAGCTGCAAAGAAAGTCCTGGTTCGTCTCTCAGAAGGAAGATCCCCTCTCAACCTGGGACAAGGCGTGCCTTATATATAACAATAACCATCACCGCATATACCCCCAGTCCCTGAGTGGATATGAGCATAAACACCAACCGAAAATCCCGAGACGTTAGGCGACGATGCCACCGCTGGGGTGACTGTGATGGTCAGGTGGATGTGAGCAAAGCCTCCAATGAGACTCTGCAGAGATGTCTCCCTGGCCTTGGCTCTCAGTCGAGGCCAAGCTTAAACAGCCCTTCTCCAGACGTGATATAAGCTTGGCTCTCAGCTTGTTTGAAAGGCCAGGGCAGTCGGGCAGTTGGGATTGGCGGACTTTCTAGAAACCGTCATGCTCGCGGTCGAGGGTGGGTAAGGGGCAACTATGCATCCTGGCTAAGCATGAAACCGGTGGAGGCAAAAAGAGCCAACAGTTCGGCTAGCGATGTGATAAGGTGTCCGAATGTTTGCTTTGGTTTCACTTGAAACGAGCTGAAGGAAAGGCATAAGGTTCATCTTCGAGTTTTGAATATGTGAGCATGAACTCGAAATAGTAGGTCTTGGCGGGCAAATGAGAGTTATCAGCGGAGAATAACAACACCAGCAACACACGTCGAGACCCCGCTGTTGGTTCTTCTTGTTGGTTCACTCAGAGACAGACACACCCTGGGGACAATCAGCCAGGATGTTTCCAGACCCGCCAGTCAGCCCCGTGGCGCCGGTATGCATCGTTTCCAAGATGGATCCCTCCTCCCCCATGTGGGAACGAGATGGGCAGGGACCAAGACCTGAGACGCAGAGCGTTTTGTGTGCACCTGGAGAGCAACGGAGGTGCAAGCCCAAGACTGCAGGTAGCTCCGAGGCGAGAGCGACGGTCCGGAGAAGCTATCTCGTCAAGCTGGGCGGGCCACCCTTGTGAGGGATGCGAAAAATAATGGTTTGCATCGCTGGGTACTGGTTCAGGGGGTGAGGTTTGATTAAAGGAGAGGCAGAGCTTTGGAGATACCACGTGATCGGTCATGTGACTCTCCAGGGAGCAGTTCAGTGACTGCCACACACTAAGGTCAGGAAGTAATGATAAAGAATCCGTGTTCGTTCCCGCTCGCCCAGTCTTGTTCCTCAAGTTGTTTCTATCTGGTTCCTGCAACATTTTGGTGAATAAAGGTAGGAAGTCTACACAGTGCGACAGGCTTGAGCGCCTTACGTGCCCTTGAAACAGCACCATCAGTGATTCTAGAAGAGTAAGGCTGAAAATAGGCATTGACAGTGCACTGTCTGTATAGTTCCCGAGATCATCTCGTCGCCCTAGAGCTTGAAACAAAAGTTTATCTGCAGATAGACTGTTGATGCGAATTCGAGCGGTAAACTGACAGGACCGACAAGCAGATTCAAGCCATCTCCAGCTTATTCCCACAAACTCAATTGACTACACGTGAAAGTCACGTGAGCATGTCTCCAACGAGCCTCGCCCACCCTTTTACCCCTTTTACAGGATTTGGTTGGGGGAAAGGTTGCAATGGTGACGCCACTGGCCCATACCGACGGGATACCGACTTTGATAAGCTTCACGGCGGGAGGCGATAAATAACGAGCTAAGCCTGACTCTTAGGCATCAAATACGGCGTAGCCAAAGAATTAAAGCTAGCAGGCCTTGTCACGAGAGCAATTGCCCATCTCATCGATGGATCGATGTTCTGGGCGGTGACAGTCACTCCCACTAGGGACTTGGAGATTGCTCCCCTTTCTCACACGAGAAAAGCTGGGCCACTTTTTTAAATTGATCTGTCATTACGACGTAGCCAACGGGCACAGAGGGCGAGAAATCAAGCTGGGCTGCCTCCTTGCGCCATAGCCGTCCCCTTGAAGCGAACAAACTCACGATAGATTCCTTTTTCCTTCCTTTCTTCTTTCATCCTTCCAACTCTTGCTCTCGTTATCTCGCCTCCCTTATCGTCAGACTCCAAGTCTCCTCCTGTACAGGCCAACTTTTGACCCCAGATTTTTTTTGCAAGGATCCTGGCCCTTCGGCCCCAATCAGGCCAAGCCAAGCCCCCGTCGAGACCCGGTTTTTTTCGCGTCAACGTGGAACTGGACTGCTTCGGGAGCCATAACCGTTCCATCGTCCAGGTGCCGTCGCCGCCTCTGTAGGTAACAAGCACACACGAAAGACGCAGCACACGCAACGCACGTACAGAGACACGTACGTACGTTATCGAGACGAGACCAGCAGCCCAGTCGAAGCCGCGTCATCACTCCCGTCCCCTCATCAATCAGTCCCTCAGTCAGCCATGTCCTCGCCGTCTGGTTCCTCCCAAGGAGGCAAGCGCAAGAGGGTCTCCCTCAGCCGCCCCGACTCGTCTGCCGACCTCCTCGACAACGGCATCCAGACATCCTCTCGTGATGCCTCGGCCGAGGAGGGCGACACCACCGCCGCCGAAGATGGTCGCCCTCACCACCGCGCCGCTGCCGCCGTTAGCGGGCCCATTCCTAAGAGGCAGCGCTCCAACTCGGACCGCATCATCGAAAACACCGACCATGCCCTCGACCCCGGCGAGCCCAGCGACACCACCGAGGCCAGCATCGACATCGCCGAGCGTGTTGGTCGCAAGGCCCGCAAGCCCTCACTGAGAGATCTCGACGATGAGGAGGACGAGGCCAAGGCGACAGAGGCCATGCCCCCTCCTCCCATTGGCAAGTTGACCGATCCTGCCGGTGGTTACAAGACCAACCCTCCTCCCGTCGGTCGAGCTGTCCGTGTTTACGCCGATGGAGTCTTTGATCTGTTCCATCTTGGGTGAGCCAGCACACTGCCCTCCCGCCCACGCAATCGCTAACAGCCCACAGCCACATGCGCCAGCTCGAGCAGGCCAAGAAGGCCTTCCCCAACACCACTCTGGTCGTCGGCGTCACTGGCGACCACGAGACGCACAAGCGCAAGGGCTTGACCGTCATGTCCGCCGCTGAGCGCTCCGAGACCCTTCGCCACTGCAAATGGGTCGATGAGGTCATTGAGGACTGCCCTTGGATCGTCACCCCCGAATTCCTCGAGGAGCACAAGCTCGACTACGTTGCCCACGACGATCTCCCATACGGCGCCGATGAGGGCGACGACATTTACCAGCCCATCAAGGCCGCTGGCAAGTTCCTTGTCACCCAGCGAACAGAGGGTGTGAGCACCACTGGTCTCATTACACGGTGAGCACAGCAACCTGTTCCCCGCGATGTTTTACCCCTCTAACTCCCGATACAGAATCGTCCGCGATTACGAAAAGTACATTGCCCGACAGTTCAAGCGCGGCACCTCCCGCCAGGAGCTCAACGTGAGCTGGCTCAAGAAGAACGAGATGGACCTCAAGCGCCACGTCCAGGACCTGCGCGAGAACATCACCAACAACTGGACCACCACCGGCCAGGAGCTCGGCCGCGAGCTCAAGCAGTTCTGGCCCACCAGCCGACCTCAGAGCCCTGCCCGGTTTAACAGCGCCGGCAGCGCCGAGCAGCTGCGATCGCCTACCACCCCAGGCGGCTCCGGTACTCCCAAGGAGTTCATCACTGGTTACGCCCTGGGTCTTGTCGGTGGTGTGCGATCATGGGTAAGCTACGGTCCGATCCTATACAACTCCAATCAACTAACAGACACCCAGATGACCAAGAGCCGAAGAGACGTGCAAGACGGCAGCCGACCCGTTAGCGACGACGAGTCGGAAGAGAGCGATGCCAACGCCAAGACGTCAACAGACCCCGCGATCAACACCCCGACCACCACCTCCAAGCTATAGCTGGAATGGATAGCTCAAGAGTGAGAAAATGGGGAAGAGAAGAAAAAACGATGCCTAGTAGAGAGCAAAAAAGGACCGGAGTCGCGGCCGCTACAAAAATGGGCAAGAATTGTTTCGAACTCGCAATGGGTCTTGGATTACTATTTTAATCAGTCTTTCAGTCGTGCACGTTTAATACAAGGCCGGCATACAAGGCGTTCCGGCTTGTCTATGTATGATTTGCTGCATTGTTCACGGCGGGGGGTGGAGGTCTGGAGAGATGCTCAGCCTGGGCGGCATGAGTATTCTTGACCACGTGTGAGGATTACGAATGGACTCGATGAGTTTTCATGTTTCGTGTTTGAGCAATGTATGAGTTGGCATGTGTTGCATTGTTGTGTACTTGATGTTTTGTCATGCATTTTCGTGTACTCCTAAGCCGTCGATGCCAATAGGACCTTTGGTCAATGATTATTGAGCATGCTCTTCCTTCAGCTAATCAAGGAGCTGAAAAACCGCACTGCATTCCCCGATCTCGGTCATATTTACAGCTACACACACCAAGGCACAGCCGAAGTACTCGAGAGATCCTGCCGCGAGGCTGAGTAGTCGGATCTCTTCAGTTCCGATCTCTGCGCTGCTCCAGGGTAATTCACCTTGAAAGTGCATGGAGGGGATGGCGCAGCAGCGCATGGAGAGCCACACTTTGGGGGCTGGCGCGTCTAGGCGTCTAGGCGGCTAGACAACACTGCCGGAACGTCGTGCTACGAGAATGTAATGTTGCATGGAGCCGAAGACAAGTTGCAAAGTCTGAAGTTGAAGGTTGTGATGGTAGATGTCAGTTGCATGTCGATCAAGAAGCCAGGTAAGCGACCACAGCAAAGTTGATCGGCATTTTTGATTCTCACAGCCGACACAGATCGTTGGTGGCTATAAAAAGCTTATTAGGTAAACTCTGATCAAACCAACGCCTTGCGGGAAACCGCTTTGGATCTGCAAGTAGCCGTCTCTGCCGCCAACGCCCCGGCTGGGAGGGACCAGACTGTCGGGGCCATTGGAGCAGGGATACGGGATGTCGTTGTGGTGGCACAACAGACTACCGAGGCGGGACTCGGTCTCACGCAGATGCCGTGTGAGAGAAAGACGGTGAGTTTTTCTCCTCAGAGTAAAGTCTCCGGGAAAGTGTGTGGGGGTTTGTCGGTTGACTCTCAGTTGCGAGTGATGGAATCATCAGAATGGGTCTGCTTGATTGGGTTCCTGCGTGCTCTTGGCGAAGATCTCTACCTTTCCCATCCACTCACGCGAGATGGCATCAGGCCAGGAGTGCATCAAGACTGAAGTTGGGATGACACATTGCCCACGTCCAGCAATGAAATCAATGGCCCGGCAAGCCTGCAGTGAACGAGTTCATGGGATGTGACTGGGCAGATGAGCGTCAAGGGGTCAGAGCGTGTTAGCGAGAGCTTGGCTAAGAGATAACAGAACCAACAACTGCTTCCTCGAAGAGTCATTGGCAAGTCAAGACAGAAAAGGACGCATCTGGTTGTCGGAAGACAGAATGGGATACCGGCGCCAAAAATAGGCCGGCTGTTAAGCGCCGGAGGCTTGCCATGGGTTACAATTCCGTGCATGCAGTGGACGTTGACCGTGTGCGCCGCATGACGGGCCGAATGCCACGGAATTTGTGCAGCCTCACATTTTCTGATTGTGCATCACCGTGAGGCCGGATCAGTAAAATAGAGGATGCCTCTTGGCCCTTTCTCTTGTGCATCACAGGCCGGTGAACGAGCTGAGAGCTGGAAGGTGAGTGAGTGGGTGGCATCCAATCTCACAACGGGCGGGTTTCCATTTCTGGCCAAGAGGCGGGGGACAGACTCTGCAGAGCGTGGAACATGGAACGGTCCGGAGCGCCCCGCATCCTTCTTGTCGGGACGGGACCAACAAGAGTTTTGATGCTGTAGACATCCAAGCTCTGAACTGGCAAGGCATAATCATCGAGAATTTAAGCTCCTAACTCCGGTGACACGGTGAACGCCTTGTCGTGGATAAGCTTCTCGTCACATTGCAGCACAGGCATGGATCGGGCCCGTCCTGACGCTGGGCCGGTCTCCCGTCCAGTCGAGTCGAGTTGGCCGGCGCTTGGCCGACGAGCAAGCGAAGAGGAGAGAGTGAGTGAAAGGACCCAACACGCGCAGGTGTAAAAATAGCACACCAAGAGGTGAGACACAGCCAATGGGCCCGTCAGTGGCTGAGCCCGAATCCTCCACCATCAACTTGGGCCGGGTGCCCGGCCGCCCTAGCGTTTAGCAGGGGGAGGGGGCATCCAATGCCACCCTCACAACGTGTACAGGGGGGGCGAGAATTGACGCTGCCGAGCGGCTGTTGCGCGCGCTGAGGGAGGGATACAGGGTTCAGCATCCAACGTCTGGTGATTTGATCATGAGGAGGCGTTTTTGAGGAGGGTTCTCTTCTCTTTCTCATTGTCGGTGAAAGAGGTTGGATTCATTGGGAGATGGATCGACTCGGTTGTTCAGAGAGCGAGACAGAGACAAAGACAGAGACACGGACACGGACACGGACCATGCCTGCAGCACGGTGCAACGGCGCGCTCGCCTTATGAGGCTGCATTTGCGGGGGTTCTTGATATTAACAAAGTAAGTCAATCAATGTCGAGATGGAAATGAAATGAATGTTTGTTGGACGATATCAGCAATGTAGATCCCTTCGGCGGTGTCGGGGGTTCCTTCCCAGTTATCCATCAGCAAAGACATTGCTTGTAGGTGCAGGACTGACAACAAGGAAGGTGCTGACGACCGCCCGTAAGCCAACCCGCCTCCAGTTGTAGTTGCTTGAGGTGAGGTGCTTACCAATATCTCCAGCACTCCGTTCCTCCCGTTCATCCCTTCTAATCCTTAACACTGCAAATATGGAACTCAGCATAACACCAGAAACCCATGCTCGCACAGCCACTTTGCATATTTCGCTCTTTCCACTGCTGCCGATCCTGTCAGCCATTCGCCCCATGATGCTCCTTTGTCATGTTGGCGACATCGATCCCAGATCGACTCTAGAGCAGCCACCAACAGACGCCTTGACGCCATACCCGCTGGCGCCCTCCTACTGCTGGCCCTAGCTCCCAGTTCCTCCGTCCGCTCTGCTGGAGCTCCCTCACTGGGCTGGGCTGGGCTGGGCTGGCCTGCTCCTCTCACAGCGGCCGCCGCCCTGGTTGCTTAGCTTCCCCGCCTGCTGGAGCTCCAACCATCTCCTGCGTCTGTGGCAGCCGAGTTTTTCTGCATCACCAACAGTCCTGCTAATTATGGGTTCGCGTGCTGAGCCGTCGTCGTTCTTTGCCCGCTGGCCTGGCTCTCGCCTCGCCGCATTGGATGATCGACGACGCCGTCTAAGCGCGGCTTTCTACTGTATCATCCGCAGGCGTTCGGATCTTTCGGGACAGAGTTGGACTGTTGCTGGTACAGTAGCCTTCCATGAGTCTTGCGTGCGCGCGCAGACGCTAGCCGCTTGATCAGGTACCGTTCTTCCAAGGCTTAGATGGCGCTTGCGGCCCCGTCCCGCCACTCCTCCTGGCTGGTCATGGATGGACGAACAGGGGATGGGCGGAAGCTTGAGCAGCCGGCAGGGGGTGATGTGAGAAAAGAGGCACTTTTTCAGCACAATGGGCGTCCTCACCACTCACTGTTGGTATGATGGAGTCGATCACGGAACGGACAACTAACAGGCGAGCCCAGTGCCTTGCATCAGGCGCCCTCCATCCATCACTGCTACTGTAGTTGGCATCCATGCTGCCATCCATGGCACTACACCCCCGGGCAGCAGCATCCATCCATCTAATCTTGTACCCTCCAACCCCGGCTCAAGGGCCCTGCGCCCCATGCTCAGCTCGCAGGGTTGTCTTCAACCTTGGGTCGACGCCTGTTGCTCACTTCACTCGCACTTTGCTGCCCAGATCTTCTCCGATCCTTTCTTTTGATGACCTTGCCTCCGAGTCCCAGACAGCAATGCCTCTCTCGGTTTGCATCTTTGTAATCTTTGCAAATCAGGTCGATATCGCACTCGGACTGCTTCTCGCACTCACACTCACCCCTACATCCCTGCTCACACTTGCACTTGGTCTGAGGCTAGCTTCGCCCACGCTTTGTCCCCCCCAAGTTCCAGCCTTAGCCGTCCGTCTCTGTTTCGTCTCGCACCCATCCCATCATCGACGTTGACGTTAATCTGGGATCTTGATTCTACGCCAACTCCCCCCACTATTCCTCCCACTTCCTACTCTATACCCTCCTCCGTTGCATGACCCAAAATCGTTTCACCCGCCTGGACTTCATCTTCAGCCTCCTCGGGGGCTGTGTCTTACTAACTTTGTCCGTGGCCTTCTCGAACTCTCCGAACCCACTGCCTCTTTAACCCGTGCCCCGGTTGTCACCACTGGCCATGGCTAGTCTCAAGAATATCATGAACACCGACGACGAACACGTCGATCCGCGATCCGGAAGCCGGCCCATAGATTTGGCTTCAAGGCCGTCCCTGCGCCCCAATCCATCGGCCTCCGGCTCAACCTCATCGTCTTCCCATAACAACAGGCCCGATCCACCTACTTCCTCGACGACATCCTCCGTCGTCGATCACCTGTCATCTAGCACCAACCGCAACATGACCAGCCGCCGTCGTAGCAACACGAGTCTGGACTCTCTCGAACTGTCCAACCAGCCGGGTCCATCGTCAAACGCTCCCATGAGGCCCTTCACAGCAGGAGTGGGCAATGAGCCCCATGTCAAACTGACCCCCATCACTCGAAAGATTAGCAAGGCAAAGAAGGGTGTTCCAGTTCATACCTGTGATCGATGTCCCAAGGTGCGATGCCTATCTCCTTATCTTAACTCCGGGCAGTTCTAACCAGCTCAGACCTTCTCTAGAGCCGAGCACTTGAGGTTTGTTGGTTCTCTTAATGGCTTCAGTCATATCCTAACCATTCTGGCACAGACGGCATCAACTGAGTCACTCACCTCCTGACCTGTGCTGCCAGGTTCCAGGTTGCAACAAGACATTCTACAGAAAAGATCTCCTTGATCGACATATCCAGAGACAGTACGTGGACAAGGCCACGTAGGACTAGGCTGTCTGAAGGCTAACCTGTTGTAGCGAACAAGATAAAGTTGCCAAGGACTCGAAACCGCCCGCTTCTCGACGCAACTCAAAGACATCTACACAAACATGCCCAACCATGACCCAGGAGACGGGGTTGAACATGCCTGAAAACCTCAATGGGCCCCGAATGGGTGCCGTAGCTGGCTCGAGCAACAACTCTACAATGGTCTCCGGATCGTGGACATCCATGTCCGCTGCTCCAAGTGTAAGCCAGAGCTACACGACACCATCCAACATGACGAATACCACAGACAACTATCCCATGGGAGGAACAGAATATGTTATTGGGCCGACAACTTTGCCGACGACAAACGATACATTTGGTCAATATGATTCAGCACCTAGAGCTATGCCGGAGCTTACAATGTTGGCCATACCTGATAACGGAACATCAGAGGTGCGTTGGCGAGACTCAGGGATGGCTTCTTCAGCTTCGGAGAGCACCTACTCGACCCCCTCGGACAACACACGGCACCCCCAGTTCCCCATCCGTACCTCAAGCGAGGACTGGATTAACTCTGTTTCATCTTTCCAAACCGCCTCAAACGACTTGCGAAGCACGAGCATAGAGAATGGAGCATTCTCTGTCCCTTTTACATATACCAGCTCACCCCCACAAATCTACCAGCCCGTATTTGGTGACATGGGTCTTCCTCTCCCCGGTTACGCCGAAGAGGATACGTTCGGCAGCGCGAACCACATCCCAACCTCTACAGTTCGTAGCATGTCCCCTTCACTGGCTGTGGCTCAATCTGAGACTTTAGTCGCCATCCCATCGATACCATCAGGTCGGGTTTTCGGCCTTTCCGGGTGCGGCTCTCAGCCTCCAGATGGGGGCAGCCTATTAAACACAGAACTGCCAGTGCCGTTTCCCGCAGCGGCTAGCGAGGCAGTTCCGGAATATCTCAAGGTCTACTGGGACAAGGTGCACCCCAACTATCCCATAATCCACAAGCATACATTCGGGAAAGCAACTGCGGCCGTTGCGGAGCATCTTGAAGTGCTCCGATGTGCCATGGCGGCAGTGGCAACACAATATCTTGCTGATAAGGACGACCGTATGAAAGGGGCTCAACTGCATGCCTATGCTTGGCAAAAGTCCAAGCTGGTGAGTAACAAAGCAGCCAGCCCATCGTCGTCACAGCTAGCTAACTGATGGATTCTAGTTTACTCAGGCAGACGAGTGGCCGTTGCCCGTCAAACAAACCGTTCTGCTTTGTGAATACTATGCACGCTTCCGCGGTAGAAAGAGCCAGTCTTACAAACCCTCTCCCCGGTTCACTTCACTCTATCACAGGGTTAGTTCAGCTTGATCTTTTTTTCATTTCCATCACTACCTTACTCCCCAACGGCATGATGATCTTGTCGTTATTCTTCTTTTTTAACTTGCCATTTTCTATTCATTTCTCTATTTCGATGAACAACTTCTCCGGATGCCATGCTCAATTTCACGATAGGTTGTCGGTGGCCAGAATAAATCTGCTCCCTTTTTGTCTACCCGTGATAACCAGCGCGCATGGAAGACGTGGATTGAAACCGAAGCCCACCGGAGGCTGGTGGCTGCTTGTTTCTTGCTGGATGTGCATAGCTCGCGTTATCACGAAGGCCAACACGTTTCTGCCGCCGGCCTGGATTATTCTTCCCCTAGCACCCTCCCCATACCTCTTACAGGCGACACAACGCAACTCTGGGAGGCAAAGGACGCTCAAAGTTGGGCCAAGACACGAACGAAAAAGAGTCCGAAAACCCTCTGCAACACGAACCTGGGGACACTCGCCGCTTCCAATATTGCCACGGCACCACCTTTTGACGCGTCGATCCTGCTTGCGGCGTATTCGCTATTCCTCTCTCCTCGCCAGTCCCCGACACAAGCCAGCCTCACAGACAATCTAACAGGCATCCAAAACGAGACGATTCACATCTCAAAGCTCTTCCCTAGTTCTGCCGTTGCCAACACCTACCTGGCCCTACAATACACGCCCCTTTACTGCCTTTTGTCGGTGGCTGGGGAGAGCTGGGTATTTAACAAGAAGGTGCCTGAAGTGAGCGCCTATGCAGAGCATCAGAAGGTGCTTGAACAATGGCGAAGATCCGATATATCGGCTATCGCAGTAGCCTTTGCTGCTCGGGCACTGAAAGCTTTCCTTAGCCTGGGAGCTCCGTCGAGTCAGGCAGAGGAAAACAAGGCAGAAGAGACACACCGAAAGACTGTACCATGGACAGACATCTCGGACTACTGGGGTGTGTATGTCTGCGCTCTGATCTGCTGGGCCTTCAGCCGCACGGGTGATAGGGACAGAGCCAACACACCGGTATCACGAGAGACAGCGACACAGTGGATATTGACGGTTGCGGATATGGAGCCGGCTGATGTACAAAACCGGGTCCAGCGATACGAGGCTCGAGAAGCCGTCAAGCTTGCGCGGGAGGCGTTGGCGGCCGACTGTCTCGGAGGAAGGAACATCATGTATGAAGATGCCGTGGGGGTTTTGAAACAACTGGAGGGGAAGTTGGCGGGGGCAGGTTAGAGGCCTGGCGTTGCAAAGATGGCATTGCATTTTCCTGTTTCTTTTCCTTTTTCGTTTGGGTTCACATGATAACATGAGGGTTTCATGAAGACGGCTCACAGAGACTGGCGTTTGGCGGTCAAAAGAGAAGGGACATCGGGTTGCACACATAACGATAGAGAAGGGTGTTTACGGATGGGCTTTGACACCCAACTTGGGGGTTCAGTATACCTCGGCATAGAGCAGAGCAGAGTAGAGTTGCAACATGCACTCGATTTTACCAGTTGACGACTTCACATGTCTGAGTGGGTGTTTTGACTTGGCGGTAAAGTGGTTGAGCCCCTCTTGAGTGTCGAGCTGAGACATGATGTAAATGCCATTGAGTGGGCAGGCGTTGGACATTGATACTGCAGGATGCACCACATTTGTTGGTGTTGGAAGTACTCGGAAGCGTCGGAAGGATGCCGAAGGGTGAGATTAAGGTATGTAGCCGACAGAGGGTAATTTCAGACTGGGCTGCGATTAGTGGTTACAAGTAAGAAGAACAACGCCATATCGGTATGAATTAAGAAGTAACGTGGTTGTAGATGGGAAAGGGGACGTTCCTCGGTTACTGTGCTGTGCTGATGGGTGAGGGGAGCTTTGATGAGGGGCTGGATCTGGTGGCTTGGAGCGCTGTCTCAGCCTCTCGAGGTAGAATGGAAAGGATCTCTGGTCGGATTCCAGTGACGTCGGCATGACTTGGGTGAGGGTGTCAGCGGTGAAACGTCGAGTGAGATTTGGCTGAGATTTGGGTAGAGTTTTTGTCGTGATTTTGCGAGCTGAAGGAGAAGGGATGGTGGTGGTGGTGGTGCAGACGAAGGTATCGTTTATACGAAACGGGACGGCAACAAGCACCCTGATGATTGAGGCTCGGTAGAAAGGACTAATACGACGTGCTCAATCACATGCGAGAGAGCGTAATAAAGAATGGGCTAGAAGAGAAATGAAATGGAATAACCTAGTCGAAAAAAGAAGCGGTGACGAGAAGAGAAGGAGCCGGAATGTCAGAGCGTCCTGTCCGAGTTGAAATGATGGATGTATTGCAGTGGATGGGAATTCATGGATGATTCCCTTGTTGGACTAGCCTGGCTGCACCCAAGCGGATGGGACATTTCTCTTTTTTCCCTCTCTCACCTGCATTTCGAGTTGAGTCTTCGTTGGATGCCTCCCAGGACAATTCCAATATGCACTCAGTCGGACCATGATGAGGACCAAGAGCTCTGATCTGGCAGGTCTACCGGAGAATCGGCACCGCAAGGCCAAGAATCTAAAAGGCCCTTTTCCCGAGGGGCCGGGAAGATCAGAGGGGAAGGGGGGCAGCACTAGTTGCCTATTTGGGGAGAGGGATATGTCGTATGTCAAAAAGGTGCAAGCATGGAAGAGACCCTGACAAAATAATATATCATTTACGGGGTGCATCCGTTGGGCCAGGGATGCGTAAGTATTTACGGTTGCATAGTCGAGGTGTCCAATTCTTTTGGGCACCCACATTGGGCACTTTGGACCGGAGGGATTATCCTGCGGCTGGGCTGAGGGAAGCGATGGATGGACTGAATGGAAGGATCTGGGCCATGCTAAGCAAGCAAGCAGACGACAAAATAGCTAGTGCACAAGCCCAGGGAATGCAGGTGAGGAAATGTAGCAACCCTACGACTCGCTAGCAGATGTTGCTCAGGGGGTTCCCTCTCCCACCGCAACTGTCACTGTTGCAATGCGCCGTAGTCCCCTTTTTTTTCTCGCGCATTTTCCACGCTACGAGAGATGGACAAGTTCTTTTTTCGTATGTAGTCGAAGTGAGGTGACCGCCTACGTGTCCCCGTCGTCTGGGCTCTCTCCCCCGGCCAAGTCGGCACGGGAAAAGCGCGCCGCCCCAACAACAACGCCCCCGGTGTGTGGGCGGAGGCGGCGTCGTTGGCTCCAAGACATAAAGGCAGGACGACCGGGGGGGGGGGCGGACTAAATTGATGTTTGGTGCCCTTTTTTTCCTTCTTATTTCTAGGCTTGAGTAATAAAGGCCAGGGTTTCCCTTTCTTTTGCGAGAAAAGTTGGAAAAAAGACGAGATTAAAGACCAGGGGAAATCGCTGTTCGCTGTTACTCGATTTAGATCACGGCACTCCTGAGTTGAGCCCTGTATCCTTAATTCAGCCTCCGCGTACCCATACCGTAAGTCAGCGGAGCTTACACTCTTGCTCTTTTCGATTTGTTTAGCTCCTTGGTCTCTTTCTTCACCTTCATTCCCTCTCTTGTTGTCCTCATAACCTCCTGCCTGCCCCTCTGTTGCGCTCCAGAGTTTCTCCTTAATCACTCTACCATCCTTCCCTCGAATATCAACGTCTACAACGCCCTCGCCTTTTGCTCCACTCAAAAGGCCTGACTGACGACTGCACCCCGTCCCACCTCACGGCGCTGACACGGAGGCTTGGCCGTGGCTTGGCCTCTTGTCGCCTTGTTGCGTCACACAGCCAAGTCCAATTGCTGACAAGAGAAGAAAAGGGGGTTATACGAAAAAGAATACACGACCAACAGTACAAATACCGGGGGTATGTACTGCGAATGAGAGCCAGAAGGCTGGGTGTTCGAAAGAGCGAGGAACTGAATTGCAAGCACGAGAAAAAGGGGGGCAACACAAGAAAGAGCTAGAGCTGAAGCTAGGGCTGAAAAAGAAAAGGATTCAGGAGGCGGGTATCAAACAAGTCACGGCTACACGACGAAACATCACGGCCCAATCCAAGCTGGAAAACTACGAGACGAGACACGCGCGAGACCAGTACCAAGAGGAAGGAAGAAAAGACGACACGTTGAAGAGAATCAGCAAGCGACGGCAACATCCATTCCTGAAAAGAGTCGACCACATCTTGAACCTTTTTCTGCCTGCTTCTTCGCTGGTTCTGGAGCTTCTTAGTGACGTTTTGTTATTGAGCTCCATCCATCACCCACCGGAGCTAAGCAAAAAGGTACCTTTTTCTGCCGCTACGTCACCCCATACGGTGCCGTCCCGCCCGGCCGCTCTTCCCCGTCCTCCCGCGATCCAATCCCAG
>SSHR01002520.1:0-46370 GCA_006518225.1 Fusarium neocosmosporiellum
GGGTTAGGGTGTCGGGGAAGAGTTCGGAGGCCATTTTGGTGGTTGGTTGAGCTTGAAGCTCTATGATGGGCAAGATGTGAGGGTGATGGGTTGGATGTTGGAGAGAGGATTATGCGACAGTTTTAAAGTAGTCAAGTCGACGAGGATTCAAGCTGAGTTGTTTAGAGGCTGGGGATGTCGGTTCGAGAGAAGTAAGTCGTCGTGGAACCGAAGCTGAAGCTCAAGCTGAAGCTCAGTCTCTGGAGGAGCGCGCGGTTGAGGTGGAGATGGGGAAGCAACGAGATGGAACCCAACAGATGAAAGCCGCGACAAAAAAACAAAAGGGAGAAGAAGATGAGAGGCACGGGAAAGACAGAGGAGGGGTAGGTATCTCTCAGCTGGATGAATCAAGTTTAGGGATCCATGTGAAGCTCAGCGCGGCTACGATAAGCAGAGAGTGACCGATAAGGCTTCAGTGACGTCAAGAGCGGCAATGTGGGGGAGCGACCACGGCTCCTCGGTGCGCGTGCCGCCCTAGGACTTGATGGGTATAGGTTGTGAGGCTTGATTCAAAGTCACGATGGTTAAACAGGTATTAAACGAGGTTCAATGGTATACTATGGTAAAGAGAGAGATGTTACATAGGTGTCAATTGCTTGTAAAGCCAACAGTAGTACAGGGAATCTTCAGATCGCGTCATGGCTTTGAGATGTTGCAAATCTCGCAGCTGGAGTACCCAGAAATGCCACGCGACCAGGATGGCTTCACCTGGGATTGCCGCGCTGAACCATCATCGTCACCCCGCATCGGCACTCACCTTCACCCCAAAAAGCTCGGACCGACCGGCACACAGAGCATATTTGACAGGAGCCGCGATTACATAGCTTCAATGAAGCTAATGGCGGCTGTATCAGAAAGAAGCAATTCATAAACCTGGGGAATCAACTATCGCGGCATCTTGAGGTTGTCCTGTAGCCGCGCGCTCTCACTGGTGTGCACGAGGGGTGCTACCAATGGATGATTGGGACATTGTATTGGATCGTTCGTCTCGTGACCCAGTGCCGACATCGGTTTTGCAGGGATGCTGCATGAGATCTGGACCCTGGATCTGACGATGCCGATGGAAGCTTCATTGAGCGACATCAAGAACCAAATACTGTGGTCACTTTCATAGCGGCTTTCTTTACTGGATGCTCCATCGAATAGCTCACAACTATTACAAAGCCAATCCCACGCTACAGCGCAATGACAGCTAACCGCGCTTACATCGGCCAACGTCTGCTATCCCCCCCACCGCACTGCTGATAAGCTCACGATCCATACAGTACGAGGCGTTACTGTACGGGTGAAAGATGGCCAACAATAGCCGCGATGAGGGGCTGGAAGCATTAGCATTAGCCAACTGGATGCCCTCGTGTATGGAACAGCCCCGTTGTCGGAAATCGATAGAGCGGTTGCCCCTCACTTTGACGGGGAAACGAACAGCGTAGCGAATATCAGACGACCTTTGCTTTGACTTTGCTTTTTTGTTCCTCTTTCTCTTTTTCTATCTATATCTAGGGTCATCAACTGACTCTTTCTCTTCGTACTCTATCCTTATCGAGCTTTCTTTGATAAGACCCCGCCGCTTTGTCTGCCCCTCACAGGTCCTGTATCACAACAACACCAATTCCTTTAATAGCCCTTCCCATCACCGTCTTCTTTTCATTCCACGTTTTACTCTTCACTTCACTTTACATCAAAATGCCTGCCGGCACAGACTCTCAGACCCGTGGCCGCCTTGCCGGCAAGAACGCCATCATCACCGGTGCTGCCGGGTAGGTGTCATGACTCTTTTACGTCCCTTCATAGCTGACATGCGTCTAGTGGCATTGGCCTTGAGACGTCCATCCTCTTTGCCAAGGAGGGTGCTTCGGTTCTCATGTCTGATATTTCCCAGCCTGCTCTTGAAAAGGCTGCTGCCAAGGTCAAGCAACTCGTCCCCAATGCTCCCCGCGTCGAGATCTTTGTAAGCCCTTCATCATCCTCTCTACTCAACACCACCCACTGACTCTTTAGAAATGCGACGTCTCCAAGGAGGCCGAGGTCATGGCCATGGTGGACACGCTCGACTCGTGGGGCGGCATCGACGTCATGTTCAACAACGCCGGCATCATGCACGCCCAGGACGACGACGCCGTCAACACCCCCGAGAACATCTGGGACCTGACCCACAACATCAACGTCAAGGGCGTCTGGTTCGGCTGCAAGCACGCCGTCCTCTCCCTGCGCCGCCACCAAAAGACAAAGGCCAGCATCATCAACACGGCCTCGGTCGTCGCCCTCGTCGGCGCCGCCACCCCTCAGCTGGCTTATACTGCCAGCAAGGGCGCTGTCCTCGCTCTCACGCGTGAGCTTGCCATGGTTCATGCCAGGGAGGGATACAGGTTCAACAACCTCTGCCCTGCGCCGCTCAACACGCCTCTGCTGCAGGATTGGCTTGGTGATGACAAGGAGAAGAGGTACAGGCGTGAGGTTCACTTCCCCATGGGTCGGTTCGGTGAGGCTGTTGAGCAGGCGCATGCTGTTGTGTTCCTGGCTAGTGATGAGTCGAGCTTTGTCAATGGCCATGACTTTGCTGTTGATGGTGGCATGACCAAGGCCTATGTCACTGCTGAGGGTCCTGCCAACCCTCCTCCCCAGAACAACGCCCTCAAGGACTCCCTGTAAGGAGGATATGGCAGTCAATAAGATGGGTCAAAAGCGGGGGAACTAGTAGCGAATAGCATGAGATTGAATGTAATGACTTTAATATATGTCGAGTCGGTGAAAGTCATGTACAAAGACAGTACGACTACCAGCCGCTCATAATCTCGTAGCATTCACATGGTACCAAGTGATATATACAAAATCAGCCCCAACTCCGACCCATGCTTTTCCATCTCTTCACCCTATACACCCTTCACTTAATATTCTAATGGAATTGTCCCTCAGTGTTGCCCTCACCCATGCTCTTGCTGCTGGAGCTGCCGCTCTGAATGGCTCCCAGGATGCCGTCGATGTAACTGGCACCACTCCACTTCTGGTGTGTCAGGACATCGCACTTGAGATCCTTCTCACGACGCTGCACAAGATCGACGTACGCCTTCATACCCTCCGTCTTGAAGTTGCGAGCCAGCTCTGTCGTGATGGTCGCGTTAGAGTGAAGACCAGCCAGGGAGATGAGCTGCAGCACGAAGCCCTCGCGCGCAATGTCCCAGATGAACGACTTGAGCGTCTCATCAGTGAAGCCGTGGGCCATCCAGTTGAACGAGGGCGAGAGGTTGTACACGAGACCCTTGCCTGGGTTCACCTCGCGGACGGCACGGCCGAGCTTGGTGGCCACCTCGACGTTGGGGTCGCCAGTCTCGACCCAGAGGAGATCGGCGTAGGGGCTGAAGGCGAGCGCACGCTTGGTGGCGGCCTCCATGCCGGCGCGGTAGTGGTAGAAGCCCTCGCGGGTGCGCGGGACGTCCCAGTTGAAGTAGACAGGCGTCTTGGTGTACTTGTCGGCAAGGTGGCGACGGCGAGAGATGCCCATGTCGCGGTCCTTGGCCGTCTCGGCGAGGTACTCGTCGATCTGAGCTTGGGCGACGCCCTCCTTCTGCATGTGTGCCACGGCAGCCTCGTCAAAGGTGACGAGCTTGGTGCTCTTGACCCAGTTGGCCTCGAAAGCATCAATCTCGGCGCCGACAGCACCATCGGTCTCCATAGCCTGAATGGTCTCGGCGAGGGGCTCGATCGAGGGGTCAGCGACACCGAGGATGAACTCGTGGTCGCGGACGTCGATGGCCGAGGAGATGAGCTTGCCGGACTCGGAGTCGGTTCGGGCAATGACGAGGTTCTCGCAGCCCATGACGTCCCACTGGAAACGGGTGGCGACAAGGCGGTTGATGTGCTCGCCGATGGGGACGATGACCTTGCCAGCCAAGTGACCGCACTTCTTGCCGCCGTGGAGCTGATCCTCAAAGTGAACAGCCGCGGCACCGTTCTCAGCAAACAGCTTGGCAAGCTTGAGAACAGCGGAAAGACCACCGTGACCAGTATCACCGTCGGCGACGATGGGGCGGAGGTAGTCAGTGTAGGGAGTCTTTGCGCGCTCCTCGGGGGTCATCTTGCGACGGAGATCCCACTGCTTGCGGTCGTGCATGTTCTGGGCCTTGGCCAGGCGTTGGACCTGGTTGGGGACGGTGTTGTATGGGTAGTCGCCAAAGTCGGGCGAAACTTCGTTGGTCGAGGTGAGGAGGGAGGAGCAGGCCCAGCCAGAGATGTAGAGAACTTCCTGGTGAGGAGCCTGCTGGGTCATCTGGACGGGATCGATAGCGCCCACTGTATGGTGTTAGTCTGAGTGCGTCTGGTGTTCGAGGGGGCGCTTACTGGTGTGGATGGGCTCGCCCTTGGCCTGGCGCTCTTGGATGAGGTTGAAGAGCTTCTGAGCCATGACAGAGCTGGGATATTGAATCTTTTGCGTGCCGCGCTTGGAGGCGACATCAGCAGCGCTGTAAGGACGCTTGATGCCCTCATAGCGAGGCGACGCCCACCAGGCCTCGATCTCCTTGACAGTAGCCTCGTACAGACGGTCCTCAGCCTCGCCAGCCTTTTGCGACTCGGCGAGAAGCTGGAAGGCGTCGGCTGGCTGAGTCGCGTGGGTGCTCCGGAGGGGCATTCTGGCGACGGACGAGGTGGACAGGGCGCGGGCGGCGAGCAAGAGGGCGGGACCTCGGGGCTTGGAGGCGACAGAGAGCAATTGCTGAGGAGCTCGAGTGGTTATTCTGCGCATCATCTTGAGGGAGGGATCTTCAACTTCCAGATATCCGACAGGGTGTGTCGAAGGAGGGAGGAAGAGGAGCAAGTGGTGGTGGTGTAGAGAAGGGTTATAGATGCAAGAGGTGGGCTGGGATTAGCGATGGAGCTCGGCTGATGAATAATGGTCGTGGTCCGTGATAGCTCCAACAAGCTGTGTAAACCACAACACCATGGAAGCGATATCGCACGACAATAACCTATTACAGTGGTAGAACATGCCACTGGCCATCATTTTTCGGCAATAGTTTGAGGAATTATTCTCTACATGTATTGGCCTGCGATACCGGATCCGTCATCTTGGAGTCTAGCTTACACAGCTGAAAGTCATCCCAGGTAAGAAATGAACAAACACTGGCTCAACTTCGATGACCGTCGGTCGCCGAACGCGAGCTCCGTAGCCGAGAGAATGTCTCCAATTCCCCAGGATCGTACGAGGTGAACCAGACAAAAAAAAGTCTCCCTGCCCTTGGGGTTCACGCTCGCTCGGTACTTGAGACTGGACGTGTTCATGTCAGCAGAGCCTTGGTTAAGGACGAGGGACATTGCCGACGAGACGACGAATTGACCAATGACGGAGCTACGGCGGCTGGGGGAAGAGACTGTGATTGGCCTGGGACACCGTGGATGTTGTGTGTTTGAGCCGTGGCATTCAGCAGCCGGTTCGTGGCGGTTGTCCTCGGTTGTCGAGGCTTGGTATACCCGTGGGAGATTAGATGGCTGGGTGCCTGCCGTCCGGGGAGGGAGAGAGGTTGAGTTAATGGGAGAGGGAGATTGATATTCGAATTGGGTATTTAGTATAGTATCTTTATAGTCTTTTATATACTTCAAAAGCCACCTCTTTTACTGACAATCTCTTGATTCAATCACTCTGATAACAATACTCACCGGCTGTAAGTCTCCTTCTCCGCACGCCGCCAACCAACCATGACGCACCCAAAAAAAAGCACAGACAGCACTGACCCAACCCCGCATGACAAAATAGAGCAACCACCAGGTGCAGTTCCTCCCCCGCTATTCCGCCCGGCTTACCCCAGACGTTAAGACGCACACTGCTCGGACCCCCCACCTGCCTTCCTGGCAATGGCAAGACCCCATTGCCATTGCCGCTTCAATTCGTTTATAGCAGGGAAGCCGCGGCTCAAGTTGCATACCTGCCCTTCCTCACCTTTCTCCTCGTCCTTCTCCCTTCTCTACTCCCAATTCATCTCCTCTCGCACAATCTCACAATGGCGCTCAATTTGACGACTTCTCGCCGGGCTCTTGGCTCGCTCAAGGTACGTCGTACACAGATCTACATGTGATTGACTCCAACTTATACACCTCGCACACAGCCCCTCACCCGTGCCGCCTTTGTCGGCGCCCGCGGCTATGCCACTGCTGAGCCCGACCTCAAGGCCACTCTCCGCGAGGCCATCCCCGCCAAGCGAGAGCTCTTGAAGAAGGTCAAGGCCCATGCCAACAAGACCATCGGCGAGGTCAAGGTCGAGAACACCCTTGGTGGCATGCGTGGCCTCAAGGCCATGGTCTGGGAGGGTTCCGTCCTCGACGCCAACGAGGGTATCCGCTTCCACGGCCGTACCATCAAGGACTGCCAGAAGGAGCTCCCCAAGGGCAAGACTGGCACTGAAATGCTTCCCGAGGCCATGTTCTGGCTGCTCCTCACTGGCCAGGTCCCCTCGACCAACCAGATCCGCGTCTTTTCTCGCGAGCTCGCCGAGAAGGCTCAGATCCCCGAGTTTGTCTCCAAGATGCTCGACAACTTCCCCAAGGACCTCCACCCCATGACTCAGTTTGCCATGGCTGTGTCTGCTCTCAACTATGAGTCCAAGTTTGCCAAGGCTTACGAGCAGGGTCTGAACAAGGCCGACTACTGGGAGCCTACCTTTGATGACTGCATCTCCCTCCTGGCTAAGCTGCCCACCATTGCTGCTAAGATCTACCAGAACGCCTACCGTGGCGGTGGTGCTCTCCCCGCCGAGGTTGACCTCGAGCAGGATTGGTCTTACAACTTTGCTGCCATGCTTGGCAAGGGCGGCAAGGAGAATGAGAACTTCCAGGATCTCCTCCGTCTCTACCTTGCTCTCCACGGCGACCACGAGGGTGGTAACGTCTCTGCCCACGCCACTCACCTGGTTGGTAGCGCTCTGTCCGACCCCTTCCTGTCCTACAGTGCCGGTCTGCAGGGTCTTGCCGGTCCCCTCCACGGGTAAGTTGGATTCCATGGTCAATTAGCACATTACTAACCTGTGCAATAGTCTCGCCGCCCAGGAGGTGCTCCGATGGATCCTCCAGATGAAGGAGGCCATTCCTGCCGGGTACACTGAGCAGGATGTCAACGACTACCTCTGGTCCACCCTCAACTCGGGCCGTGTCGTTCCCGGTTACGGCCATGCTGTCCTCCGAAAGCCCGACCCTCGATTCGAGGCTCTCATGGACTATGCTGCCGCTCGCCCTGAGATTGCTCAAGACCCCGTCTTCCAGCTTGTGCAGAAGAACAGCCAGATCGCTCCCGAGGTGCTCAAGAAGCACGGAAAGACCAAGAACCCTTACCCCAACGTCGACAGCAGCTCCGGTGTCCTGTTCCACCACTACGGTTTCCACGAGACCCTCTACTACACCGCCACCTTCGGTGTGTCCCGAGGTCTGGGACCTCTTGCCCAGCTGGTTTGGGACCGAGCTCTGGGTCTGCCCATTGAGCGACCCAAGAGCATCAACCTCGAGGGCATCCTCAAGCAGGTTGAGGGCCAGTAACTTGGTCAAATATACCCAAAGAGAAAGGAAAATTGTATGCAAAGCGATTGGAATTTGGGACATGTCTAAAAGTGTATATAAGGGTTTGCAATGGACCGAGATAGCCCATGATGATTTCACGTCCATGTCTGTGTGCTGCCACAGTGATGTTTCAATGGTTCACACATAGTGAGTCGATGTGGTTCTTTTCATCTGATGTGATAAGTGGTTGCCCTGTCTATTCATCTTGTCTAACTTGGTTCTATAGTTGTCATGTGTCCGGAACTCACAACTCCTTTTCCAAGACATCAAAGTAAAGATCATCCCTGAGCGCGTTGCCATTGACAAGCTGGTCATAGGGGAAGGGCGCCTTTTCGCCGGTGCGACGGTATCCTCTTCGGATATACCAAGCGATGAGCTCTTCACGCTTCCAGATAACCCACATGTTCATGATCCGTGAGCCCCATTCCTTCTTTGCATGCTCTTCAGCACGCTGGAGAACCTGTCTGCCGATGCCAGCGGCCTGTAGTTCAGGTGACACGGCAAATAGGCCAAAGTAGGCGTGGTCTCCATCACGACGACCAACCTCACAACAGGCGACGAGGCTAGGGTCGCGATCCGCGTCAGAGTCAGACTGAGGAGTTGAAGTACCAGAGGTAGAGGTGGAAAAGGCGAGGATGACGGCGCCGTTGGGGTCGGTGATCTTGTCGTGGAGGGACTCGGCCGAGATGCGCTCATCAGCGACGAGGTCGGCCTCTGTGGTCCAGCCGGCGCGGGAGGAGGGGCCGCGGTAGGCGGAGCGGACGAGGGAGAGGACTGGAGGGATGTCGGCGGGGGTAGCGGGGCGGAAGGTGAGAGACATGATGAGTGTGAGATTTGGTGTTTAGTGTTGAGAGGAGTGAGAAGTTGAGTCTGGCGTTGTGAGGTTGATGGTTATACGCTTGATGAACGTGAACGCTTGCTATGAGATTGGCGAAGAATGACGAGTATGAACAAGGTAAAGCTAAGTTGAATTGATACAGATTGATTCCTTTCAAGGTCAGTCTGGGTTATCAGATTCATTAAATCTTTTCAACTTTTTAGCCCCGACAACGGAGGACGCGGGTTTAACATGACCACCCAGTTAATACCCGGCCGACACGCCTTTGCGTTGACAAAATTGACATTTTTTTGGCACTGGCGTCGAGCTAATGAATCCTTTAGACATTTGAGGTCTAGAATATTCTGTTCGTTGCCACCGGGGACGTTTCATCGTGTTCAAGACTCAAGTTGAGATTTCGGTTTCTATCTTAACGCCTACGAGTTTATCTGTTTGCAACGCCTAACTAAAAAAAAATGTGCTTCCTGTATGATTGTGATGGTTGTTCCTGTGTGTATATACCCTGAAATGCCGATTAAATAAAGGAAATCAAGAAAGTTGCCCAAGAGGGATGACAACAGTGTGATGATGCTTGCGTAGTTTGTTCTCAAAACTCCAACGTAGCATCACCACTCGTGTCAAGTCTACAGCCTCTGCCAGCGGGCCGCGCTGTACTCGTGGCCCTGGTTCGTCGTGTCCTCTCCCGCCCGGTACGACATGAGATCCGTCCTCTCCTGCTCGGCCACCTCGGCGGCCTTGGCCTCGCTCGCGCCCGCGCGGCGCTGCCGGAGCCAGTAGAAGGCGAGGGCGCTGACGCCGACCGCAGCGACAGCGACGCCTCCGCCGTACACGGCCGTCTTGGTGCTCGCGGGGAGGGCTTCCCATTTTTCGCCCGTCGTCTTTTCTTCCTCTTCGGGCTTCTTGTGGAGGTTCTCGTAGGCGGTCGAGTTGCCCCTGTAAAAGTCAGCATATGTGTGTAGATGTGGTGGGAGTTGGAGTACAGGTCTTACTTGACAATCTCGATGCTTTCCCAGCTGCCGGACTTGTCGCCATAGACGTATTCCTTGCCGGTGCTGGCGTCTTCTACGAGTACAGACTTGACGTACATGTTGTAAGGGCCCTTGTCGTACTCGGTATCTGCGTCTGGTCAGCATCATGCTCATCTTGCTAGTTGGGTTGAGTCAAACTCACCACCACCAGCCCATTCACGGGTTCCCTCAGGCATGGTAGGATCTCCAGCAGCCCAAATACCAATGCTCAGCCTCATCGGGGTTTGGGGATAGGCCTCTCCACCCTTGGCATCCTCATAGTTGAGGGTTCGCACAACTTCACCGTCGATATACCAGTTGAGCTGATCCTTTGTCCAGGTAGTGGTATAGTTGTGGTAGTCCTCCTGCATGCCGTCCTTCACGTAATGCCATCCCGCCCGGGTAAAGTCCTCGACACCCTTGCCATAGTAGTTTGTCGAGGCGTGCGTGTCATTAGCGCCCAGAAGCTCCCAATCAACCTCATCAAGGTCATCGCTCAGCCACATCATGGAGCTGATGATGCCCTTTCCAGGAGCAGCCTTCATCCAGAGCTCGGTGCGGCCAAAGAAGAAGTAAAAGTTTGTGCGGATGGTGGGGGAGTCGCCCTGCTTCTTGACCGAGAAGATGGCGCCGTGGTCCTTGTCGTAGGGGACGTCGCCGACGATGGTGTCCCAGAGGGAGGACGAGGGCGTGTTGTTGAAGTGCCAGAGGTGCGTCGTGCCAAAGGCAGGGTTGGGGTCGCAGTCGGTCTGGTTCATGGGGTTGCAGTCGGACTGCGTCTGGGCGGCCGCGAGGCCGAGGATGGCTGCGGCCGGGAGGAGGAAGCGGGAGAACATCTTTCGTCAGTATCGAAGGGGGAACCTATTGCATGACAATCGACAAGAGCTGGAGAAGGAGTGAATAAATGTCTGTCGCGGTCAAGGAGTGGACGAGCTAGACTGAAACGCTCAAGAGTAAGGAGTGACAATGAAGAGCAAACAAACAACGACAGAAAGTAAAAGAAGAAACTCGTCTACTGAGACGCGTCAGAGGGCAAACAGGAGAGTAGAAATGTAGGACAGAAAGAAAATACAAGAAGAAGGAAAAGGAGAAGAAACGACGGGGAGGACCGTGCTGGGGAAACTCAGGAGGCCATCTCCAGCTCTGGAACGGCTCTTGGAGGTCCATGAGCCTGCAATTTCAAGGGTTTTGTCGCCTCCCTGACCCGCCAAGATCAACCAGTCGGACGGTGTGTCACCATTAAACTCCACTCAGAGACTCGCCAAGGTCAAGCGGGAGAGGCTTGCCGGGGTTTACATGGTTTCTTGTCGGGATCTTTCGACGGATTAGAGATTCAAAGACGCGCCACTGGTTTCTGAGCCGCGCGTCTGTTGGGTTTAAAATTAGTCGTTGATGTTCCCTGGATTTTGTCAAGGGAACAGGGAAATCGAACGGGATTAACGACAAGGGGTCTTCTCCACTTGGGACGCTTGGCTCTCTGGGCAGGGGCAAGTTGATTGGTAGCATTAAATAGTGATGCAGAGTCTAGTGTTGCTTTGGCACAGGGGATGTGTGGTTATTTATGTCTACCCTTGGAGCTCTGTAACAGGGGTGTTTAAAGGAGACACAGATGGGTTGATTGCTTTGCTTGACTTGAGTCCCTTCCATTGAGTTTCGTCGGAGAGATTGGCCCACGTGGTCGGCATGGTCCTGAGATGCATTGATATCTGTTACACCAGCAGACGAAGGAGCTGAGGATCCCAGTGCTACATGCGAACAACAGGTCGAGTCAGGTGATGGGGAGTACATGTTTGTGAGGGCACGATATGACTGGTGGCTTCGAGTAAGTGGCTAGGGATGGTGCATTGTACCTTGCAGCAGATCGCAGAGAGGACATGATGGCTGGAAACTGGCAATGGTGAGACTTGTCGTCGGCGGATGGAGTCACTCAATGTTCTGTCAACACTGGATGTTTGTTCATGGTGTTGATGGAATCCATCTGCCGCGACCACCAACGCGGCTTTACCACTCAATGGGTGGGACAATACCGTCACAAAATGGAGAAGCGTGCTTCATAACTTCATATTCCGAACTGCCGTGATATCGTCATCTTGCTAACACCGATTGCGCACCATCTTCAATTCACTCATGCCTGAGCCTTGAGCTTGGCGATCCGCTTCTTGGTACCATCGACAATCAGATCCTCGTTGTAGATGGACAGCACACTCGGATGCTTGTTCACAGCCTGAGCCCACTTGTAAAAGTTGGGAGCCTCCTTCTCGAGAGCCTCGAGGAAGCTGGCGGGGGCGAGGCCGTGCTTGCTCAGGGTGAAGAAGCGGATGACAAAGGGCGCGACGATTGCCTGTTGCTCTGTTAGTTAGGGTACACGTGTGGATGGGTAGGCTCTCACCTCGGCAAATGTGAGCTTGTCGCTGCCGTTGAAGAAGGGCGCAGCGTTGGAGAGGAGCGGCTCAATCTCCTTGACGATGCTGGCGGTGGCGTCTTTGACTACCTCTTCAACCTGGCTCTCAGACGCAGAGTAGGTGAGCTTGAAGATATGCGATTGAACCTTAGACGACCATGCATCCGTAAAGAAGTTGATCCTCGCCCGGGTGAGAGCACCCTTGGGGTCCGACGACGCAGGCAGGAAGTCGGACGGGTAGGTGTCGGCCAGGAACTGGGCGACGATGGCAGACTCGGTGATGATCTCTCCGTTGTAGGAGATGGAGGGCACCAGGCCGCGGGGGTTGACCTTAAGGTACTCGGGGGTCCTGGGGGTGTCTAGGTCAACGATCTCTTCCTTGTAGGAGAGGCCGAGTTCCGCGAGGGTGATGTGAGCCCTGTGGGCGACTGGGTTTGTCAGTACAGGTCCCGGTCAGATAGTGTGAGCTCTTACAGGGGCACCGATGGTTGGTGTACAGGATAATATCCGCCTGAGCCATGTTTGCTGTGTGTATGACTGATCACTGATCAAAACTGGGTTATCGATCTGGGGTAGACGTCTAAAGATGGCACAACTCCACACATAAATAGACCTCGCCGTCCGTGGGGACAGCATTATTAATTCAACCGGGTCTCTCGGGCTGTCGCAATGGGCACGTCTTTGATTGCACCATCGAGAATGCAGGGTCATGATAGGGCGGTCCACCTATCCCATGAGTGCCCAAGGGCCTCCAAGCAAGTACCCCAAGGAGTCATAGACCAATCAAAGCTCTCAATAAGGGCGATACATCATCTTCACCTTACTTCCGCCTTTAGAACAAGTAGTGCGATCATAAGGTCTTAATAATAAGACCTTCTACGCTCCCTACTAACTGTTAAAGGGATAACACTGGGGCGGGGTACGGCATTGGAGGTCCTTGGGCACTAAGGAGATATCCGGTGTGGCACCCGAAGACGAGAGGTGAAGAGGACGGATTGCATCATTTCCAGCAGGCGATTGTGAAGTTGAAGATGTTCTTTACCTCTTGTCTTTTTATCAAGTGAGGATGTATTGCTTTACTGGTTATCCGCCGTAGCGGGATCCATGGCGAACAATAAGATTACCCGACATGGGCGTCAACCCTTGCTGCGACTATTTTTGGGCTCTTGGGACTCGCCTGAACAACATGGGCTCTCGAGATGTGGGCGGGCTACTGTGCCGCCTTGTGGGAGCGCGGATCGAGATTAGAAGCGGTATGGCTTTATCTACCGCAATTAGTCTGAGACCTTATCTGAACGCGTCTGAGAGCTTGGATATCTTGAGAGTCATCTTTAGAGTGTCTTGAGAGTTGGAGCTTTGGGGCCACTTTGACGCGTTCTGCGGATATCTAGGACAGGGCTTAATTGAGGCACCGAATCACATTCTCAAGTTGACATGAGATAGCTAAAAGTTCGGCCTGGTTCCTCACAATGTCTTCTTCAGAAACCCTCGACTTTGTCGCCTCGGTTACCGTGGGCAGGGTCTCAAGAGCCGTCCTCAGCCGCGTTGAGACGCGCTCATTCAACACGGTCAAACTCAACAGCCACCCCGAGTCTGAGGCAGTTTGACAACGTCTTTTCGGATGAAACGGTTCGCTATTTAGTCAAAAATATTCGGTATGATGTTGATCTCCCGGTAGTCAACGACAAGCAATGGTGGAGCCATTTACTTGGTCAAAGCCAATTGCTCCAAGCGTGATGGCTGGTACGCCGACAAGCAACGCAACACCAACTCCAGCCCACGTGCCAGTGGTGCCCTACTCCCAATATTCGCCCTCATGTCGAGGGGCTCCAGCCCAAACAAAGTAACGTCTCCATCCCCTGTCGTGTGCCATGTCAGTACATGGTATTCATCTAGGTACCTACTGAACACTATGCCCACGCCTCAGGGTTAGCTTACCGTATTGGTCTTGGGGCCCCGTGCTCTGCATCATGTGATCCTTTCACCTGACGTTTTTTGGCCTTAAGCTGCGACTGTGGCTGCGACTGTGACTGTGGCGTCTCTGGCTCTGGCACTGGCGCTGGTGGCGCCCAAACACTTTCCTCCCCTCTTCCGAAATCCAAACTGGTCATGATTACGTAATGAGGGTTTGGTAAACTTGGTGAACGGCGATGATTTTATGATGACTTTATGATGGCGATGGTGATGATAGTGGTGATGGTGGGATGGTGATGGATGAATGGATGAATGGATTTGTTCTCTGAGAAAGATAAATATGGCTGATCCATACGGACCATACGTGCTTTCCTCTTGTCCTTCCTGCAACAGTAATATCAATATGTTGACTCTTTCCTTCCCCCCCGTAGAAGAGAGCCACACAGCAAAGATAGTTTTGATATTGATTGGCATGAAGAGTAAAACACCCGAAATTCAGGCCCTGATGCAGATGTGCATTCTGGCACTCAACGGATAACCAAGAGTAATAATGTGATCAACAGGGGCGGCCGCAAGTACCCTGCAGCCACAAAGCTCCAGGGGTGCTCAAATTCGGGTTGACTCGAGCTTCGAGAAACTCACACAGCCGCTCCAGACGTGGCCGTGCTTCCCTAACTGACGGTTGGATAGGATCAAAACCCTGACGTAAAAGACCACTGGGATGACCTTCAAGATGAGGCTCCGTGCTCGACTGTGAAGACGCATCGTCGGGGTCCTCGGCTGTGTTGTCTTGGCGAGAATCCTCGTATATCTGTGCCTTTGGGGCATCGCCTTTGAGTTCATCTTGCAACTCAAGGTTGTTGACGGCGTTGCGGAGTTTGAGTGTTCGTGTGCTGCCAGTGTTTCCGACAACGCCAGGCGGGCTGAAGCTGTCACTGCTCTGACGCAGCTCTCTGATCGACCCGGCAGAAATACCCTGAAAATAAACCACCGACAAACAGATAGAGCTCATCGAACCGAGCCTCTGGGCCTTGGATTGATATACTTCCTCCCGCTATTCGCTCTTTTATTTATAGATTTGTAATATCCCTTGTGATTACTTGAACTGAAATCTCAAGACTCCTTGGCAATCAATTACGACCACGTTTCCAGCCACTGTGGATAATGATGCATGAAATGCTGGAGGAAGCCACAGCACTCAGATTCCGTCCTTCGTGATCCAGTCACCATCATCGCTCACCTCAAAACCAATGTGATGATGCGCCTCTGGTGCAAGCTCAGCCCGTGCTGCATAAATCAACTCCCGTGAGCCAATTGCCAGGGGCTCACGGTCAGTCATGAAAAGAATGGCACCTCGATTCTTCAACTAACGGCTAGTGAGCCGTTGTGTGGATTGAAAGCGTTGAAGAAGAGTGCGCGATAGTAGGTCCCAGATTTCGATGGCGTGAGTGAAAGTAGCCAAAACAAGCCGAAAACCATCCGAGGAGAAGGCAAGTGACGCGACCCTAGACTCATCTCTGTGCAACTGGCTGTGTAACTTTCTCCTGGTAACATCCCAGAGTCGGACTGTACCTGAATGTGTGGCAGATGCTAGGAATAAATCATCGGAGAAGCCGATGGGCGATACTCCCTCTACCCTAAACACCCAGATAGTTTTGAAAGTGCTCATTGTCACATCGTACGACCAAGGCAGCTCTGACACACGGGCTATCTGACNNTCCCTCGTCAACTGTGATACTCATATCCCAGATGCCGCTAATGTTTCCAGAAACAGTGGCGAGCAGCGAGCCATCTGGTGTGAGCTCAAGGGCTTGGACTTGACTCAGGCCAACTTCAAAGCGCGAATTGTTCATCGTCTGCCATGCGCCACAGAACGGTGCTTCTTCCTTAAAACGCTGCATGACCGGACTTTCGATCTGACTGAACATCAGAGCTGAAGCGTATAATTGCATGGGCCAGGCCCGGAGGGCCGGCATAAAGTCGGTGGACAGAAGGATCAAGTCCTGGATCATGTCTTTCCAGTCTCCCAACAATATCTTCAGCCATCATGTTTGCGCCAGCCCTCGGCTTGTCAGACTTACAAACACATCGACTAAAATCTCCATTTCTGGTATGTCTACTCCCTTTAATTAGAATCTGAGCCTATAGCCAGTACGTTGTTAGAAACGTCCACACCACCTCTAGCTTGTCAGGCTCATTCGGTTTCACACGCCCCTTTGACAGACTGTATGCGGCGAAATGATAGATCCAATACATGACAGCATATCGAACTGGGGCCAATGGATCGGGTTTTGGTCGATGAGAGCGAGAATAGGGATGTTCTTGGGCTTCGAGGCCATACATGTCGTGATGAAGGGCACTAAAAAGGGAGCGGAGGGATGCGTTGAAGATAAATTCATGCTGGAGCGCCATGTCAGAAGGCAGAAGCTTGGGCAGATATAGGCCCTCGCCGAGATGTCAAAGAAATCGACATTGTCATCACGAATATTCAAGAATGAGCCACATCTGGACGTAATGAAGTTCTTGACTCCATCATCCTCTGCGCCATAGTTCTGCAACGGCCTGACGAGAGTCTTTAGCTCTGCTACCGTTGGAGGGCGATAAACGACCGCGACGGTACCCAAGACCAGTCTACACAGATCTCCATCTTGTGAGTTGAGAGCGGCGTGATGAACCTTGTCATAGAGTGATGGAAGGCCAGGCGGCAGCGACTTTAAGGATGTAAGGATGTCTTGAGGTGGAGCGTTTTCCAGCTCGCGACACACAATGGACACCCGGAGGAAATCGCCACTGGCGTTGGAAACCAAGTAAGCATAGATATCACTCCTCACCGAGTCCTCGTAATGTACGGCCAAGGACTCTGCTCTGTAGCTGGCATAGACGCTGATGGCCTGGGAGATTTGATCATGAGCCAGGTTCGGATCTATCTCTGCAAAATCACCCTGTTGCAAGTGATTCAGGAGTGGTCTAATGCTCAACCTGCTACGGCTCGACAAGATCCATTTGGAAGGGAACAGTGAGGATGAGTGGGCGACGAATTCGAGAAGCTTCTCCACCTCAGCGGTGCGTTCGTCTGCGCCATCGATGATCAAGGCCACTGTGTTAGCATTGGGATATGNNAGTTGAAGCCCGGCCCTTGATGGAATAACTGAGCCACTAGATAGAGGGAGTTGTCTACCAAGGGACCAAGGCTTCTGCCATCAGAAATACTGCCAGATATAGATACTGATCGAGAAACTTGAGTACCCCTCGTTGATTTGCCAAACGGTTCATAGGTGCTCTGTGACTTGAGAAAGGCGGCAAGAATCTGATCATCATCCCAGAATGGAAAGAGGGCTTTCAGAGTTTCGGCAGACAGGGGAGTGTCAAAGTCCGAGAGCCCTACCACGATACATCTCAAGATATCTGGGGCTCGCTTGCAGTTGAGCAGCAAACTGAACAGGACACGTCGAGCATACAAAACACGTCTCATGGGTTCGTGGGCGTCTTGGTACGAACGCACCTCCCAAACCTCCTCGGTGCAGTAATCAGCTAGAGTGGCGTAGACCCCTTGGTCGACTGACGATAGTGAAGCATTGGATAACTGATACAGAGACTCTTTGGTGAGGTTTTCTTCGAATCGCACGCCGCTGCTAAATCTGAGATAGGGGTCCCTTTGTGGCAGTAGCCTCGTTATGGTCTGGACGGCCTCGCTTGCCTCTTTGGAGAGATCGGCCTCTGCGAAACGATTTGCCGCGTCTTTCAGCAGACTACCGGCCTCACTCATGTGTTTGATGATCGTATCCTCCTTCCCGTGAGATGGGTCTGGGGGTAAAAATAACGCCCAATCAATTGGTGCTGTTTGAGGGATCTCTTCATCTTGTGGCGCTACCGAGTCTTGAGGGGGTAACACCGGAATTTTTTGTCTCTGAGTGATTCACGAATATCAATGATACGAGTCTCTTGCGCCTCGGGTTCAAATTCATCATCCAGAGTGCTCCTCTTGCCGGAATTAGAGTCACCACTGGGGGTTTGAGAGCTGTCAAAGTCGGTGTCTTCCCCATCCGCGAGATTCTTGGTTGATAATCGTGGAGTAAGCAAGGCCAGAAATTGCCAGTGTTCAGCAATATGATTCGCCATCATAACGTGCTTTGTTGGCTTCATCTCCAACCTTGGTGTCGGGCCCTGGTCTTCTACACTCTCTTCCTGCTCGGGAACGTCGAACCGGACAGTCTTTTTGCCGAGGATGCCGTCCGAAGCATCTTTTGATCCCGGCTGTAGTTCCTCTGCCGATCCACTAGAGGTATGCGGTTTCCTCGCTTGTCCGGGCTCCTGGAGTGGCAAACAGCATAGCGGGCAGATATCTACAACCGGGATATTTTCGGATGCGCCTTGAGAGGCAGGACTAAGAGGCTTGCTCTCATCGTGAAGTGGGCTGCTTGGGCTTTGACGCCAAACGATACCATGATCCTGCTCAATGTGGGCTCTCCAGTCAGCCCGGCGGGCAAAGTTGGGCGACTCCAAGCATGAAGTTGCAACGCACGCAAAGGGAAGTAAGTCTTCATTCACGTGGGCCCTATTTCATTCTGTTTAGCATCTATATATATGATTGGTGAGAGAACGTACTTCCACCAGACATCGTCGGCAAAGTCATGCCTCATGAAGACCTTTCGACAGAGAGGACAAGGCACAGTCTAATCACCATCGCACTGGGATGGTTTAGGGAACTGTCCTCCAGTTGTAAGAACAGTCGTTGTACCAGCTCGCCGCTCAAGTGGCGGCTCAATGGGCTTGGGCAGCATCGAGAAATGTGAGGCAGGGTCTGATGCAAAAGTATCGGACAGGAACGAGATACCAATAGAACCACTCCGGGCTTCAGGCTTTGGCCGGGTATTGCTCCCATTCTTTACAACTTCCTCTTGTGGAACTGGATTGAGAGGTAAAGGTGACGGTATTCGTTCTATCCGCAACTGTCGTGCGTGTTTGTCGCGCCGATGATCCGCACGTAGTTTCTTGTCGTGAGACTGCTGGTATCGCAGCTTGGTATATCCGTGAACCATGGCCTTGCTCAAGCGCTGGCGTAGACCTTCATATGCGCCTGGATAGAGCGCATCGACAGCCAATATCGCTTTGGTCTCAAAGGAAGAGATTTCTGCAGCCTTTTTCGACGCGAAACCTTTGACACGGGCATCTAGAGATGACGTCGAGGACTGTCTGATGTGAATGGCAAGCCGGGTCAAGCTCATTTATCGACATTCGTATGCCCTCGAGTTCGATTTCTCGTCTGTCGGCCTCCTCCTCTGAAGAATCGTCCGAGTCTTGGTCACTAGGCTCGGCCGTAACCAGAACTTGGTCAGCGTGTTTCCTCTATGATATAATTTCCGGTGTCTACTTTATAGGAGGTTGTCCTTGAGCATATTCAAGGCAACGACGACAAGATCGCGATCTTGCGGGTGACGCTTCAGGCGCTGATCCAGACTTCCATTTCCACTTGCAAAGACGCCAAGATAGCCTGTCCAGTTAGTGAATCGCTTTCGGAGTTTGCGTAGGCTAGGCACTCTTGCAGCAAGTATTGGGAAGAAGATGGTGCTGTTGAGCACTCGAGGTGTGCTGTGGTGTGTGCTCGACTGTTTGGTTCCTACAATAACACATGCAGGAGCTCGTGTTACGATAGAAAGGTTTGTGGGAACCTTGTGAGGCAAGTTGATTGCTTTCACAGCCGCGCATCAGTGTCACCATCACCGATTCGTATTCATAAACAGATTTCCTTGAACCATTAGAGCATCCTCGAATTTAGATCTTAATCAGAAACAGGTGCATCCAGAATCGCCTCTTTTCTCTACATTTCCAACCCAACTCGATATGAACCACCTGTCAATCGCCGGGCACTCATATCAGCCAGGTATTTCCCTCTACTTGTTTTCACCTTCTTCTGCGCAATACGGATCAAAAGGCATCAAAGGCCGGATAAACTGGCCGAATCTTTCAGGAAGGCCATCATGCCACGCATCCAGAGGCTGGCCCATGATATCATTCCCGTAGCCCACTTGCTGGTAATAAGCCATGACACGCGTAGCTCTCCCTACCGCTGTCCGCTGATCAATCTCGGCCCTAGATCCAGAGTTAGTTTCAGATGGTTGAAGATATAAGGGGATTATTGCTCACTGGTAGACTGTCTCTGCGGAGAGGAGACTGACGAGGCTATTCCGGCCCAGAGGCAGATGGCGCGATCTGTGGACAGCTTCAGCTCGCCATCTAATGCTTCGGATCTTGGACGTATAGGCCGAAGACTGCATCCAGGGCCGTGCTCTATCGGAGGATATGTTGATGCAGTGGCGAAAGTCACTCTGATCAACATGTGCTTTATCCCATGAGATGCCGCCGGTGCTCAGCAGGAGAGGCAAGTCCTGGAAGAAAATACTAACATCGACGGACCAGTGCGAACAACTAGCGTGCTCAGGGTGAGCATACGCTCGTAGTCTAAGCACCCATCCCCACTCAGTTGTCCAGTCGTGTTCAGGACCGACAGAGATCTCACGCTCCCCAATCTCCAGTGGCCTGCCGCCCATCGCGAGTCGGGGACCTAGGGAAACAGTGAATGCATCAGGGTACCCTCTATAACGACGTCCCTGGCGTAGTCGAGTTAACCACGCGTTGCAATATGCCCTTGTCGTTGACCTCGATGGCTCCATGCAATCTGAGTGGTTGTACGCAGACGTAGCTGGCATCTTCTCCAACGTCTCGTATTTGGGCGGCGCTTCAGCACTAGCTGAATGAAACGAGTTCATACTGTTGGTAGCGTCGTTGGACTGATTGATCGTTATTCTTGCAGCCATTGCGTTAAGAAATTACAGAAATTATTAGAAGGTGGAAAGGAATGGTTCTCGTATGGGTGGTTAGAGCAGGCAGTTTTATACCCTCCGAGAGGTTAAATAACCTCTCATGATGCAGCTGGGTATGAGTCTTCTACTGTATGCAGTAAAAAAGACTAAAAAAGAGAGGCCACTGTGTTAGCATTATGATATAATGCTATGAAGTATTAATATTGTGTTCTTTATAGTTAAAGCCCGGCCCTCGATGGGATAACTAAGCGGATAGATAGATAGTGATAGTTTAGTCCGCCGCCTCTTGCAATGCTGCTTGGCTACTGAGAGCATTGAATTTACTGTAGGTATGTTTCGGCGTTATTTAGGGTTTGCTAAAGTTGCATGTATTAACCTTACTGTCTTGGTTTAGCACCTATCATATGGCATTTGTGTTAAGGTTAAAACAACTTTGGCTGATCAAAGCTGAAGGCTCGGGGGTACAGTGACATAAAACTTAGCCACGCGTTAGCCTCGGCAAGATTTCGGACATTTCAACTACAAATCTGACGTATGGAATGTGAATGTGGTCTTAAGGCCGAGTGAGAGAACGCCATGGACCAAAAGAGGCAGTTCCCTGCGCTCCCAGAGAAAGATATAAGGTAGCTTATATGGGGAGATATAGGATAAATAGGGAACAGACCCAGCACTCTTCACTCACAGACTGACCTTATACTCACATCCGCCATTTGTTAAACCGAGTACAACGTTCCAAAAGCCTCAAGACCGACCTCGAAGACCCGATGATGCTTTCAATTCCCCTCATTTGCATGGCTTCGGCAGCCAGTGCAATGCTTCCCTGCTGTCCTAAATGCCAATATTGCTGCCCTGACATGTTGTTTGATTCTGCGAAACGTGAGTCCTAGAATCCGATCAATGACACAAACATACAATGCTAATTCATCTAAACATTAGGATTTGCACTGGAGGAAATGCTTGCCTTTACTCTTTGCCTAGCAAAGCACGAGGTTTACTCCGAGAGTAGCCTAAAGAATGTCCTGGAGACTCTCAAGAACAATTCCACGCTGTATGAAGATACGCTGGACACTCAGACTGCTGATGCTGTGTCGATCTGTATTCTAGAGGCGAAGGGGACTAAGATCATGGGGGATACTTGTGGAGCTTAAGTGAAGGTCTGGATGTGTATTTTAGACGTTTAGTAAAGCAGAGTCTGTGTTACCCGATAATACAGAAGGACGGATATAGGGGCAGGGACCATTTCGTGAATTGAGTGCTTTTAGTATGGGATATTTTCTGAGTGATTCATATCTAAGAGTATAAAACCTGATCTCTAGCCTTTACAGTTAGCGGGAATTAACCATATGATAAGAGCGTGGTTAAACCGAAATACCATGGAGCCTACCTAACTAGGTGCTCACCCCTGAATCAAAAGCAACCACTGATTTATTTACGATAGCTTTGAGACCTGGGTTCGCCCTGAGGTAAGCGGTATATTCTGCAATGCTCGTCTCCCTCTTGATCCCTCCATCAGCTCATTCACTGGCTTCCCACCCTTGCCCAACGATCTCCATCGCCAAGCCTTTACCGCTGGTCTATCCATGCCCTTTCTTTCGATAATGTCCACTATCCAACTGCCAATGGTGGGCAGATACTTGAACGCGTGGCCACTGCCTGCCGTCACGACCATGAGACCTTGTTTGTCAGGGACTCGGTCGATGACGAAGTGGTTGTCGAAGGAATCAGTGTACCAACACAATCTCGTTGTCGAGATATCGATCTCCGCCAGCTCGGGCAGGTATTCGTCCGTGAACTTGCGGATAACCTCGACAGCTTTGGCTGGCACCTTGCGGATCTGCTCATCCTCGGTCCATCGCGTGACGGGCACACTGCGCTCACGACCATCTAGCTGCACCCGCGGGTTTGTGTACTTTGTTCCCCGGTAGCCGATCTTCAAATGACCTTGCTCGTCGACGGGGAATCCGTACAGCCCAGCGTCGGGTCCGTCGGCGATCTTGAAGGACCAGGCTGGGAAGTTGGACGGAGAAAACCGCTGCCGGAGGGTCTCTGGGAGCTTGAAGATGACGACAGAGCCCGCAGTGGCCTCGGCCAACCCGTCTAGCGATGGAACCAAGCTCGGCGTCCAACCGCCGCAGGCGACGATAGTCAAGACGGCATGATGCGTCTTCCCATCGGCAGTTCGAACGCCGACGACCTTGACATTGCCATCTTGCACCAAAGAAATGACTTTCCCCGCGACGGGGTCAAAGGTAAAGCGGACCCCCAGGCGTTTTGCTTTGTGTAGGGCAAAGCGACAAGCCTTGTCCGCCAGAGTGATGCCGCCGGTAGTATCCAACACGCCTAGTAGCTTTTTCGAAAATGGCTGCAGTCTTGCTGCAAAGCCTCTTTCCTTAGCCAAGCGAATGTGATCTTCATTGTTGTTCACAAGCTGTGTATCGTGATACCCAGCCTTGTTCATGTTCTCGATGGTTGCCTTCTCAAAGTCAGGCAAGGTGTCTGAGTCGGTACACGACAGGTCGCCATTGTTGATCCAGAGATCATCCGTTGAGGACATTCCGGGAGGTACAGCTGAGCCACCACGCCGGAGTTCCTCGGTCCACGAGTTCCAGGCCTTGATAGCCTCCAGGCTGAGATCCTGGTATATGGTCTGTGAGCCATAAGCTGAGCGAATGATCTTGTTGATGTCTTGGTCACGACTCCCAGTTAGCAGCAGCCAATATTGAGTTGGGGTATAGCTCACCTGCAGAGGCGGCATCGCAACCTTCAAAGTACGAATACAGGGTCTTCTCGTAGGGCTGCCTGTCGAGAAGTGTCACATTCGTGTATCCTCGCTCCGCCAAGTGAATGGCAGCGCTTAGACCAAATATCCCAGCACCAGCGATGATGATGGGGTCGGTTTTGGCTGGAGGAACTGTGTAGGCGGACATGATGAGGTGCTGATACAGAGTCTGGCTGCGGAAACTTGAGAAATGATGAGCCGATGGATTCTAGAACGGTTGATGGTGTTGTCCGGGACCATTATATGCGCCCGCTGTGATGATGAGAATGTTAACCCTGATGACACATCGGTCGTCGGAGCAAGTGTTGTATCGGGCCCGCAAGATCGAGAAGGTTAACCGTCGGTGCCGGCCCTCGCCTCGATGGCCTCGGTTGCGTCCTCGGATCCCAACACAGGCTCCGAGTCCATTGACACTATCCTGACTGACTGGAAGCTTCCGCAGAGCCAGTAGGAAACGGCCAGCAACCCCGGGTTTCGGAAATAACGCCGGAAGATACCGATGCGTGAGGTGGGATAGCTCAAGATGCTATTGGACGACCGGAAGTTGTTCTGTGCCCAGGGACCTCAAGTTCACCAATAGGGACTTGTCCTCGGATTCGACCGGTGTGCCCCGCCGTGTCCACAGATAAGGTCAACTCCATGCGGATCAAGGTGGTTGTCACTCAATCCGCGGAGGCAGAATCTTCAGGTCCCCCAGCCAGACTTGCTCTGTAAGTATCAGCGAGCAATCCCCTCACGGCATGGCCGACTTTCACGCTGCATTCATACCCTGGTTACCCCGCGCATGACGGGTACGCATCTCATGATAGCTTATCTGGACAAGGGGGTTCGAGACTGGGGCAATCCTTGACCATCTTTGAACGTCGAGATAGCAGCAGACCAGAGTCAGAGTTGAGGTATCGAGCCTCGCCCTAGCGTCTCCCTCCCCCGTATCCTGAGCTTGCTGTTCATGCAAGTATTTAATGCCACAGCCTTCCTCCTGGGGCTCGAGACCCAAGACAACTTTGCCGAACCTCAACAAGACCCTTGTGACTTGAAGGGATCTATTCTACACGATGCCTACTGTTGAAGAATACGATGATCCGGCCTGGCCCCCAGGCACGGTACAACTTGAAGGCAAGAGAGCCCTGTCACCTTGTCCCGTTTGACATGGCATGTGTTCGACTTGCTGACGCTTTGTCCTAGAGGAGGATCGGTCTAATGAGATCATCTTGCAGCCGCAGCCATCGCGAGACCGAAATGATCCACTTGTCAGTTGTCTAACCCCCCGAAGAATATAAGATACTGACGGGGCAACCCAAGAATTGGTCCAAGCCGCGCAAGTATGCCAACTTTGGCCTTGCCGCCTTCTACGCCTTGATGGTGTTTGCGCTGTAAGCCAAGACCGCCTCCTTAAACCACGCAGAAGCTAACGCCAGCCCCAGAATTGACGTCGCTACACCGACTTGGGGTCCCATGCACGAAGAGCTGGGCTTCAGCTACAATGCCTTGAACAACAGCTATGCCGCTGGTTGTGGCGCCCTCGCCGTCGGAGCCTGTGTCCTGATCCCCTTTGCCCTCAAGTACGGCCGACGTCCTGTGTACATCTTTAGCACAGCCATCCAGATGGGAGTGTCCATATGGTCTGCCCGCCAGCAGAACGTGGTGGACCTGATGATGGTCAACATCATCAGCTGCTTCGTGGGGGCCCTGGCCGAGGTGGTGGTGCAGATGACGGTTGCAGATGTCTTCTTCGTGAACCAGCGCGGAACCGTGAACAGTCTGTACTTCTGGTCGACCAGGATCGGTGCCTCACTGGCCCCCACGGCGGCAGGCTATGCTACCGTCTCGCAGGGCTGGCGATGGGTTTGGTGGTGGGTTGCCATCTTCTTCGGGCTTCTCCTGGTGGCCATGATCTTTGGCTACGAGGAGACCAAGTTTGTCCCGCCTGTCATTAACGGCGTCAATATCGCCCACGAGTCCCATCCTGCCAAGGAGGACTCGAAAGACCCCGAGCTGGCTCGTACCACGACGCCAGCTGAGGCCGGTCCCAAGCTGACCGTCGCTTCTATCGACCCTGCCATACCCAGAAAGACATACAAGCAGCGTCTTGCACTCACAAATGCATCACCAGGCTCTCTTGGTTCCTTCTTCCGGCACTGTTACCAACCCTTTCAGATCCTCTTTTCTGTGCCGGGTGTCTTCTACATGTCCCTAGTCTACGGCGGCATGATGGTTGCATCCAACGTCATAAGCACAACTGTTTCAAACTGGATGATTCGGGCACCTTACAATTTTGATGCCGATCAGATTGGACTGATGAGCCTAGCTCCATTCACCGGGTCGACCCTGGGAACTCTCATCTGTGGCCCTCTGAGCGACTGGCTGATCTTGTTCCTCTCTAAGCGAAACAGGGGCATTTACGAGCCCGAGATGCGACTCTGGGTAATGTTGGCCTTTGCGCCTTTTGTGCCTGTTGGCATGATCTTGTTCGGCGTTGGGCTTAACAGCGGCTGGCCGTGGCCTATTCTGGCCATCGGCTATGGCATGTGCAGCTTCGGTACCGCACCGGCTGGCACCATTGCCTTGACTTACATAACAGATGCCTATACCGAGGTAAGTAGACCCATTCGACGCCTAGTCTTTGCATAATTGCTAATATGTCCCCTACCATCAGATCGTCGGTGACGCCATGGTCAGCGTGACATTCACCCGCAACGTGTGCTCCACCATGTTCATCTTTGCACTCCCGCCGTGGATCGCGGGTATGGGACTGCAGAATGTTTACATCACGATGGGTGTTCTGATCACTGCCATTCTGTTTGGCAGCGGCATCTTTATCGCATTTGGCAAGCGATTTCGTTTCAAGTTCCGCAAGACTTATCGATACTTTTCAGCTAGGCAATTTGAGCCAAGGTTCATGTAAGCTTGGTAGCGGACTGTTGGGGTCTTTTTGTAAGGTACAAGTACTGCTTATATAGCTGGCATTGTTCCCAAGGATGCAAAGTCCTCTTAGCTCAGTGCTCTTGCTAGTTTTTTGTACAATTGCACCTGGTTGCTGCTTAAGTAGATGGTGGTTTCAGGGTACCTCAATGGCGGACTCGTGCGATAGCTAACATCTCACAAGATTTTAAGACACCTACAGGGCCCTACAGGTTTAATATTTTATCCCTGTCTAGAAAACCTATTCTATATTAATAGAAGGCATCCATGCTAGGTGCTTTCTGCTTGGAATTGTTCCTCAACCTGTACTAATATTTGCTCATATCGATTCTACATGGCCTACTCCTCTGGCTCGACTGCTGCTAACAGTTCCATCATCTGAAATTTCCCGTGACTCCAAGTTACTGTCTGGGACCAGGAATCATGTGTTTTGGCCTATCCGGGGTTTGTTTAATCCGATACCAGCCCATACCATCTTAGCGCAGGCTCTCATTACCTTGCCAGCTTCAAACACCCGGACAACCCCCCCGAGGGGGATAGCTAGACGCAAAGCCGCCAGCGTCAAGTTTTTCACCGCGTCTCAGCGTTCCAGCCTCCTGGTGTATAATTCAGATGACACATTATGCTCCCCCATTCTCGCCATAGGTCGACAATCCGGCCCCCTCACCGGCGCAGGGGCCCTAGAGCGCAGACAGCCTGCATCAGCTGCAAAGAGAGAAAGCTAAAAGTAATACATATCCATCAATCAGTTGCCGTGGCAGTCTATGCTCACCATTCTCCAGTGCGATGACCAGGTTCCGTCGTGTGCCAACTGCCAGCGGCTTGATCTTGGTGGGTAGACAGGGAATCACCTCGTTATGGCGCTGACAATGCCCCACAGCTTGCCTTGTCGAGGATCCTTCCACCAAGCGGCAGTTGCCGAGGAACTATCTGGAGACATTGGAAGAACGTGTCGAGCTTCTAGAGCGCCTCCTACAGCAGCAAGGTCAAGTCAGCCAGCCACAAGCTCCCGCCGGATTGCAAGCGTCTCGCTCTCGCGACTTCAACCATTTCGGTGCCGCCGCCGGGTCTTATCCAGCAAGAGATCGAGATGAAAACGACGAAGCTACCGATCTAATCTCAAAGGCAGGCGTCTTGAGCCTCCACGCTTCGGGGGCGGAGCCGCAATATTTTGGGCCTTCATCCATGTTCTCCTTCTCCCGCGTCATTCATGCCTGTGTCCGACAGGCAGTGCAAGAGAAGCCCTCTAACGAATTCGACTCCAGCCTGGACGAGATGGATGCCTCTGCACTGGCCCCCTGCCGACTTCCGGGTTACGAGGTTGGATTGGCGCTCAGCAACGCCTACTTTGAAAACGTCCATTTGCAGTACCCTTTCCTTCATGAGCCGACTTTCAGGCAATGGGAGAATAACGCTGTGGGGCTGGATTCTATGGTGGCCAGTCCTTCTGAGCTCTTCTTCGTCAACATGGCACGCAGAACCTTTCTGATTCCAATTCCAGAGTCCTTCGCTAATGAGAAACAGGTTTACGCTATAGGAGCTCTTCTGAAATCCAACAAGAGATCTTTCCCGCAAGTAAGTCCACTGCGTCTCAGCGAAAATGCAGTTGACCAACTATGTCCACACAGCAACTCTACGTCTCGGCGTTGTTGTATATCGATCACGTTCTTGCGAAAAAGAGCCTCGAGTCTATCCAAGCATTGCTTTGCTTTGCCTTGTTCTCAATCCGGTCTTCAATGGGCCCGTCTGTATGGTCAGTTGAGAAATGAGCATCTCATCGTAATACTTGAAGGCTGACGACCAGGGACAGGAATCTCTCGGGCCTTGCGCTGCGTCAGTGCATAGAACTCGGATATCACCGCAATGTCAGGAAGATCAACTTGAAGACGAACATCCTGCGTCTCGAGCTGCGGAAGCGAGTATTCTGGTGCGCATACCAGATGGACTGTGCCTCTTCTGTTAACCTCGGGCTTCCTCTGAGCCTCCCAATCCAGGAGGTCGACACTGAGGTGAGTCTTGGTCAACAATAAGTTGAAAGGTACTGTGTTTATAGTGTGACTGGTTCTTAGTTCCCACTGGATATCGACGACTCGTCCATCACCGAGACCGGAGTAAAGGGGTCTCCTCGCCTGCCAGGCGGCCCGGTTACTACCATGTCACACGCGCTGCATCAATTCCGGATCCGATGCATCTGGGCGCGTATCTACGCATCCATATACTCCAATGCTGCCAGCCAAGGCCACAGCGACGAAAGCTACCAGGCACAGGTGCAATCATTGCGTAGGGAGCTCGATGACTGGATGGCTGCGACACCTCCTGAACCCCAACGGGCTGGCATTCCCCTGACCGTCTTTGCAAACGCGGAGGATTACAAAGTGACCTACAACGAGACCATCCTGTTTCTCTACCGTGGGCAGTTGACACGCCGCGAGAATGTACAGGACGAGGTGTTTTTGGAATGCATGCAGGCGGCCAGTGACATATGCCAATCGTGCAAGCGCCTGTATATCGGAAAGCCCATCAACTATACCTGGTCGACCCTCCACGTCATCTTCCTGGCAGGTTTGACCAACTTGCACTGTCTTTGGACTTCGCCCGCTGTCCGGCAAGCCGCGAGGATCGACAGCGTCAGCAATTCGTTTACTACCTGTACCATGCTGCTAGCCATCATGGCGGAACGCTGGGAAGGCGCCGCGCCGTACAGGGATCTATTCGAGGCGCTGGCTTCAAGGGCCATGGCTATGCTGGTTGAACGAAAGCAGCACGAGCTGTTACCGACTTCGCCCGTGGACTCTACCGTTCCGGACATGGAGGACCTTGCACAGTGGGCCGCTCAGATAGCCGATGTCGGTATGCCTGATGCTTTTGGAAGCCTCTTGAGTTGCCTTATTGGCGATTACAGCCTGGAGGGGCAGGATTCTAATGATAGTTTGTGGGAGTTCTGAGTAAAGGGTGAAGTTCCGAATAGACCAGTGTCGTTTGACGAACTATCTACCACGGTTCCTTTGACCTACTGGTCCAACAGTTTTGGTGTGCGCCACAGATGAAGAGCTTGCAAGAATATTTATATATAATTTGCAGTAATTGTAAATACAGAAGTCTCAATCTACTTCTCTTCACAGATCTTAGTCCAGCAAATCAGCAATCTGCTTGGGTACTCCGTAGATTTATTGAAGTTAAAATCCAGACTATTAATTTTTGGAACAAAAAATCTCAGAATCACAGATCCCGGCTGTGTCCCAGATCTGGGACGAAGCCCCATATTTCGTCCCTGATATATTATTATTCATCGTCCTGCCGGCCTTGGGTGCTGGAATTATTATTCGCAAAGTTATTTAGCTCATTCTCCATCGTTTTGCTCCAGCCAGTTGCCTTAATCGTCACCATAGCTGACTGAAAATGGTGCAGTCTCAAAACTCGGTCCGCAGTATCGACCTCCTGCTCCCCAACACACTCGGTCGCAGCCGTGACGCACAGGTTCTTCAGGTCAGATCCGGTATATCTCTGCGTCATCTTCGCCAGCCTCTCGAGCGTCACATCGCCAGCCAGCTTCTCGTGTTTAAGGAGTAGGCTCAGGATGCTGAAACGCTGGGCGTTTGTGGGAATGTCGAGGTGAATGCGGATGGGCGCACGACGAAGGACGGCTGGATCAAGGTCCATGGGCCTGTTGGTGGCCAGCAGAATGAAGGGGCGAGTTGGAGCTGCTGGTCAGTCCAGCCCACTCCATGAGAAACTGGTTCAGCATCGCACGAATGTGCCTTTTCTCGCCTGCCTTGCGCGAGCCTAGCATGACATCTGCTTCATCGATGAAGACAATGGTTGGATGAAGTTTGCGCGCCATTGAAAAGAGCGCCTTGATGACCTTCTCATCGTCGCCGTGGCACTTCTGCCACAGCTCTGCCGTAGAAGCGAGGATCATGTTGAAGCCGGATTCCCGTGCAACGCCCTTAACAAGAAGAGTCTTTCCCATCCCGGGGGGGGCCCAGAGGACTGCACCCGTGACTTTGTTTCCTGCTAGTACGCCATGCCCGAATGCCTTCTCCCTCGTCAAAGACAACTTGGTGATGCGCTCTAGCTTCTTGATAACATTGTCGTCGATATGCATGTTTGCATACTTCTCAGGGATGCTCTCTGCCATCAAATATCAGCACAAGCCCGATAGTGGCGGAAAGATTAGCTTACCCCTGTTGACAATGCAGTCAAGCAACATCTGCTCAAACTTATCTTTCGCCAATGCCTTCCACCTCCTCATCTTCTTCTCGTGGGCAGCTTTGCCCACATCCGAGACAACAGACTCCAGGTCGCTGTCGTAGACTTCCGGTTTCCTCCCCCAGGCGTATTCATCATCAGTACAGCTCGAGTCTTCTCCCTGGCGCTGTGGTTGAGTTGAGTGTCCGTCCCGTCTTCGTAAAGATATATTTTCCGCCTTCCCAGCAAGGATGCGATCCGGCGCCGTGCGATTCGGGGTGTAGTAGTCGTCCAGGCCACTCATATCGGCTTCAGATGCATACCCATCTGCCTGCTCGTTTATAGTCAACGTCATAGTTTTTGCGTCGGAAGAATCTCTTGTTTCAGATCTTGGCGGTCTCCCATGCTGAGCACTTCCCCCTGTTGAACGACGACGGGGACCCCTTGGCCTTGCCTTTGGAAGTATATGTTCACTGTCTGACTCGACCTGTGTATGGCCGCTGAAGGTGCCAGACGTGTCCAATGTTGGCTCATTCGCAGCTGTCGTTGGCTGATCACCGCCATTCGCAATGATGATCTTTACTGGAGCCTGGTCATCTCTTGGGGCAGACAATTCGATCTCAGGAGCAGCCTGGGACTCCGGCTTGGAATAAACGGCCTTTACGTAGTCTTCATACCGACAGGAATGCTTAGGGCCGATGCTTGGATCAGTGCTGCTAGCCATGGCTACTCGCGGATTCGAAGGGATTTTCCATTGACCAACCCATCACTGCCACCACCATGCTTCTCAGCGGGCTGACACCCCTCAAGGTTGTTACGCCCCGTGGGCTGGCACTGGCCTGCCTCGATGCTCGGCGGGGAACTCGGCTGCGGGTGGTAGGCCACCAGGCTAACTCTGAGGACGAGTACCTTGTGTGTGAGGACCTTAACCGCCTGCAGAAGCTGGCCAGGGAGGGGAATAATACGCGCCCACGCCTGCAGCTTCACTTGTCCAGAGAGCTGAAGTGGAAGCGAGTGCTGGGCATTTACGACGCACGTAACGTGGTCTTTGTGTAGGCGAGGTAGATTATCAAGCTTTTCAGTTTCAATTCAACCATATTGTCACAAATCAGCCATTTTAGTCAAAGAATCAACACATGTGTGGGGGTTATCTGAGCCCTGAGCAGACTTGGACCGTTTAAGCTGAGTGTCCCGAGAATATTTTGCACATTTGAGCGGAGAGAGCTGCCTTATTAGTGGAGGTAGAGTACCTGGGTGGTGTCAGCGGTTTGATACACTGCCACAGGCGCTAACAATGCTATGTAACCTTGCTTGCTTCGATAAGTGACACTTTCAACAGGATCCGCGAAATTGAGGCCAGGTTTTATGCGCCCGCCCTCGTATTTCTGTGTAAGCGATGCAGCCAAGCATAGGCAGTCTGAAAAAGTGCAATCGTGAGAAGGAATGCGGCTCACTGGCGAACTGGGTTAGAACTGGGCTGCGAAAACCAGTCAAAATCCTCACTACCTGAATGACTGCATCTGCTTCAAACTGCTCCAATACGTCCTAGATCCTCGAACTGTCAGCGGATGAAGTCAGACATATCCTCTTCTTATTACCACAAAGATTGGCGATCAAGGATAGAGTCTCCGATATGCCGAGTTCTGGCCTAGACTTGGGAGCAAACATCAGCCCCGGCTCCCATACTCACAGCACCCCGGTCTCAATTGCTGAACATGGCCCAGAGCATCAGGCAAGTCACAAAACACCGCGACTTGAGGGGCCAGCGACCTGAGAGCCTGGCAAAAGTGTCTCGGGACACCAAGCGGCTTCTTGTGATTTCGAGCCACCGCGAACGATGTCTTCTCATGGCCATCATTACGATGGATCCCAAAGGAGACAAATCCTCAGAAAATTCAACTGGATCGCCTGGATCGCCTGGATCGCACAGCAAGAGCTCGAACGGGCTGGTAACCGTGACCCTGGTAGAGGGCGAGGACCAGGACGATGGCCAGATAGAGGAAGCCGAATCGGTCCAGTCACCAGAACATCAACCTAAGATGTTTGGAGAAACAGCCGAAATTTCGCCACTGGATATTGATGAAAGGTTCCCCTCCGATGAGTCCGAGGATGAAATCGAAGCTGAACCTGAGCAAGAATCCGGATCCGAATCTAACTCATCTGAGCATGAAACTGAGGTTGGATCGGAGGACATTCTCGAATCACCAAAGACATCAACGACAATTCTGCGTCTCGGCTAGAGTGGCTTCGACAGAAAAGAGATGAGCGCGCCGAATGTCGACCCCTTGATCGGCTGATGTGCTTGGTTGGATTGGAAAGTGTCAAGGCCTATTTCTTGTCCTTGAAGGCAGTGGTTGACGCGGCAAGGAGACGCAGAGAGCCTTTGAGCAAAATCACCCTGAAGTTATCGGTGGATGGAAACAGTGGCACAGGTATGCTTCCCACGAAACATTTTTGATGCCCATTGCAATTTAGATGTCTTCGCGTGCCCTGCAAGCGATGGCTAGTCGTCGAATAAGCAGTTGATCTCTTCGAATGCGGATTGTTATTAAACACTAACTGAATGAGTAGGAAAGACAACGGTCAAGGATCTGCTTGGGCAATTCAAAAAGTCTCAGGGTGTTGCTATCCGGGATAGTGACGCCACGCATCTATCCAGCTCTTCTCGTACTATCACATTGAAAGACTTCTCAGATGACGAGCTGCATGAACTCCTGAAGAGGATCATCAAGAAAAGAGACATGAATGTTGAGGGCGGAATCGGTGGCCTCTACACACGCGTCCTTGCGCAGAGGATCGGGCGTGGACGAGGTTCAAAGTCGTTCGGAAATGTCTGGGCAGTCAATGAGGCGTTTGCGGCTGCGTGTGATCGCCAGGCCTGTCGGCTACAACAGGAGCGCCTGCTGTGGACGACTAATGGAGAGCAAGGTGACGCACCGAATGATTATTTCCTCATTAAAGAAGACCTGCTTGGGAAACCCCCTACCGACATTCGGCAATCAAGCCTCGCCTATAAAGCACTTCAAGCAATGACAGGCCTGGAGAGCGTTAAGAAGGCGGTGGAAGAACTCATGGATCTTGCGAGGCACAACTATTCCCTAGAGATTCAGGGCAAGGGACTGATTCAGTGCAACTTGAATCGAGTCTGTCTTGGGCCACCAGGGTCAGGGAAGTCGACGGTGGCTAAGCTATTGGGACAGATCATAATCGATATTGGTCTCGTTTCAAAGCCCGAGGTGGTAGTCCACGCCCCCAGCGACTCCACCTCTGATGATGAAGGGGGCGAGCAGGAAAATACGCGCAAAATCCTCAAGAAAACTGAGGGCAAGGTGCTTATTATTGACGATGCACATGGACTATCCCCGAGAAAAGGCGACAGCCGATCCACTTCCAGCTTCGACCCAATGATGTTTGCCATCTTGGATACGATCGTCGCCAAAACGTCCAGCGAGCCGGGCCAAAACAGGTGCATCATCCTGGTCGGATACGCAGAGCAGATGCACGACATGTTTTATAAGTGCAACCCTGGTCTGCGTAGTAGGTTTCCGCTCGAGGATGCCTTCGAGCTCCGAGACTATGAGGTGCCCGAGTTGATGGCGATTCTCGATGCTAGGCTCGACAAGGATGGCATCAAGGCAACCGAGCAAGCAAAGCATGTGGCCTCGCAGGTTCTCGCCAGAGCCAGTGATCGGCCTGGCTTTGGAAATGGCAGGGACGTTCATAACCTAATCGATCGCGCGAGAGCCTCCCAGAAGAGGCGAACAAGAAGTGCCGAAGAGCGTGCTGCTTTAGTAGACAACAAGTTCAACAAGCAGGTCGTGCTCGAGGCCCAGGATTTTGATCCCCACTGGGACCGATACTCGGATGCCGGGCAGAATGTCAAAGAGTTGTTCAAGGAGTTCGTGGGCTTTGACAAGGCCATCAAGCAGTTCCAAGGTTACCAGGAGATTGTTATTGGAAAGAGGCTGCACGAGAAAGATCCTCGTCCGAATATCCCCTTCACTTTCGTTTTTAAGGGCCCTCCAGGAACTGGGAAAACATCGACAGCTCGGAAGCTGGGTCAGATATTCTACGATATGGGATTTCTCTCCAGCAATGACGTTATTGAATGCTCGGCATCGGACCTCGTGGGGGATTATGTCGGCTACACTGGGCCGCTGGTACAGACCTTCCTAGAAAAGGCGTTAGGAAAGGTCCTGTTCATCGACGAGGCGTACCGGCTGGCGTCTGGACCCCAGGGACCGTCAGAGTTTGAGGAAGAGGCAATTGGGGAGTTAGTGGATGGTCTTACCAAGACGGGATATGCCCGAAAGATAGTCATTATTCTCGCAGGGTATAGTGACGACATGGATATGCTCATAAAGACAAACAGGGGACTTCGAGGGCGTTTCGCAACTGAGGTCATTTCCCCCCAACTCACGCCAGAGCAGAGCCTTCAGTATCTTGGACAGCTGGTCAGCAAGATGGACATCAGGATCAGGGACCGCATTGTGCCGAGCACTGAGAAGAAGGAGAAGGTCTATAGGCTCCTCACGAAGCTGAGTGCGACTCGGGACTGGTCAAACGGGCGAGATATCGAAACCTTAGCCAAGGTCGTCGTTGGGGAGGTTTTTCAGAGGGACGGGAGGAGAGGAAGAAAGTCTTCTCAGTTGCAGGTTTCGACTGATGAGCTCATTGAATCCCTGAAGGAGATGTTGAGGGGCCGACTGGCAGGCGAACTACGGGATTTGGGTTAATATTTGTGCTAGTAAGCGATTTCGCGCTTTTTCAACTTGCGGCTCATGGTGATAGCCCCGTTAGGCTAACCGCCACCACCCAAACACTTTCTTCATCTCGACTGCCCACCCGACAACCAAATCCGAACTCAGAATCCGAAAAACCCATCTCATCTACCTAGACAAAGAACTCCCGTCCCTTCACCCATCAATGGACCCGCTCTCCATCACGACGGGATGCGTGGCCCTTCTCAGCAACCTAGCCAGCGCCGGCCTGGCCATCAGCAACTTCATCCAGGGCTACAAAGAGGCCGCCGAAGACTTTGTCACCATTACCTGAGAGCTGGTTGAGCTGCGGGATTGCTTCAACACTTCAGTGCGACTGCGATAACTCTTCTGCGTCGTCTATCCCGGCAGAGTTCCGACCGCAAATTGCCGCCATTTTGAAGAACTGCGATGCTGTGGTCCTCCAGATTCAAGGCCTTGTGGACAGGTACATGGCCTCGGGCAAGAAGGGTACTGCTAAATGGGCTCTAGGTGGCAAAGAAGATGCCGCCAAGCTGCAGATATCTCTCGAGACACATCGTAACGCGTTGAGTCTGACGCTGGGGATGATCTCAGTCTCCCTCACGAAAGCCGTCAAGGATGACACGACTGTGATCAAGGAAGGCATGGTGGAGGTGAGGGAAATCGCGGTCCACCTGTTAAAAGAGATCGAGACCTTGCGAAAATTAGAAGGCGATGAACAGGCCGAGGAGCGTTTGGACTTCGGTGGTCGATTCATGATGTTGGAGAGGTATCTCGACGACATGACAACGTACGCTGATACCGTCGTTGAAGAGGATCTTTGGGAGGACTCAGAGGCTCGTTCTATGCAGTTGAGCTCGGAAAACAGGCTGAATAGCCAAGATTCCGAGCAACTCGAACAAGCCGAGGCAAAGGTCGGTCCATCAGATAATGCACCAGAGCCTGTCAGCTCCTTGATACCGCGCCAAAAAGAGGTACAACAATCACAGGAGCATTCTATGAGCTTAGTGGCGGAAAAATCCCGCTTCTGGCAGCAATCCAGGCCAAGCAAGTGTCGAAGACGCCGGGCAAGCAGACCAACCCGAGCCACCGCCCCTCGCGACATTTGTTCATCTTGGAGGAGATCCTCCGATAAAACCGGTCAAAGTCAAACGCGGAACCACCGAAGTTCACAAAAAGGTGACACTGACCGGCGATTGGGTGGGGAAAACAAAATTGATAAGGTCAGTTCTCTTGTTCTCTCTACCACGAGGCATCAACTAACTAGCCGCCCAAGAACCTTTGTTGAGAAGAAATACCTTTCAGTATGTTCATAATCCATTCAATTGGTCACTTCTCACGATATCAAGCCATTTCTTCCGCCAACGGTATGGGATTACTATTACGCCGACATAGATATTAGTTGCACTCTAGCCCTCACCATCGCGGATACAGGCGGCGCTCAGGATTTCGAAAGGTTACGCCAACTCAGCTATTTCGACACGGATTTGTTCTTGCTATGTTTTGAATCAGTAGCACAGCCGCTAATGCAACTAATGACGAACAATGCACCCTGAACTCTTGACAACAGCCGTCAATGGCCTCTACCTATCTTTCCGCATCACGGATGGATGAATGCCTTTCAGTCTTGCTCTTCCTTGTTAGCCTGACTGACTGCTTGCCTCCCCCAACAAAGAGCGGGTCATCCGCTCAACCACCCAGTCGGCTTCCGTAGCTCAGTTGGTTAGAGCGTCGTACTAATACTTCAGTTTACACTGTAATATCGGTGATGCGAAGGTCTCAGGTTCAAGCCCTGGCGGGAGCAATCCCACACGCCTTCTGGGTGCTTTACTTTTGCATTTTTTGAGGCCGTGGTGGTCGAGTTGTGCTCTGGTGATGTCCTGGGCTTGGTGTTGATTGATCTAGGACACTCGGACCTTCTCAGCAACGTCGAAGATTTGGTGCGTTTTCCATAGTAAAGCCTCAAACAAAGGCTTCAACCCGTCCAGAGTTCGCAGAAGTACATACTGACAGGCGAGCCGCAGTGGATAAAAGAAGTTCGTGAACTGTATCCCGAGACGCCGGTGATTCTCGTGGGCTGCCGGAAAGATCTCCGCGATTGCCCCGTCAAAGATAAGTGGTTCAAGGAGGGTCCTGTCTCGTGGGCGACTGTTTGAGCCCCCATTCTCCCAGAACCTGCTGGACCATTGCTGATTGAGCGCTATAGGGCGAAGCACTTGCTCGAAAGATTGGGGCTGCCATGTACATGGAATGCTCGGCAAAGACAGGCGAGGGGGTTGAGGCAGTGTTTACCGAGCCGTTCAAAGTGATGTTTCCGGATAAATTCAAGAAGAATTGGCGGAGTAAACTATTCTCAAGGTCTTAGACCATACTTAGACGCCGATGAGGCGTAGGAAGGGACTTGTTTGTATTCTTCTTACATCTTCATGGGGAACGAACAGACGACATTGAGGTTGTGCAAGTATCACTGTAAGGTACCAGAAAAGGACAGATGTAATTCGCCTCGAAGCCTTCCCGGCGCTCAGGGGAATTGATTGCAGATCCTTCTTAAATACTACAGTACATTTAAAAATCCGTAGAAAAGCGGTAGAATTTATCAAGTTTGAATAATTACATTTGTTTTTGCACGGATCGCCCTGGGTTTTGGAAGACTGAGATGTGTGAGCAATGCCTACAGATTTCATCTTTATGACAGAGCGTTTGACTCACACGGGCCATGGATAATGGCTCTGAAAATGGCTTCAACGCTATTGTAAAGCATCACACCACTACCCATAAGGGAGACATTAGTAGTTGGTTAAACACAAACAGCGAGAGGGGAAACGGCATACCCAACGACGAAGGCCAGCGTGACATTCCAAAATAAACCTTCGCATACTCCTCTGGGGCCATGAAAGCTCGCCACAGATCCATGCCCACTTGCAACGATGAAAAAGTTTCTTCCATCTGTGCCATTTAGCCAATTGGTAGCTTCGCTGCAACTGGGCATGGTCGATGGCAAAAACTGTGACTGTTTCAAAGCCCCGATAAGAAAGAGCCCAGCACATATCAGCTCGACTAATGCCATGAACATGGTGACGATCGTCCAATATAGCGAATTCTTAAGGTCTTCTAGCCGAAAGATTTATCCGTACATAAGGTCCATAGCCAGGAAGGCGATATTGGAGAAACATGCGACGGGAGCCTAGATCGGGTTGGGTCAGGTTCTGGTGGAAAGTTGTCAATCTCGGGTCCACGTACCACCCCATCTACTAGAAACAGGCCATTAAATAAGGACTTTCCAGAAGGAATCACATCGTATATGTTGCCCAGCTGGCTGAGTTGTTGCCAGAAAAAGCCTCCCTGTACTGACATAAAGAAGAGGGAGAAGAGGCATAAAGCGCGGAGTGTAGGGTGGGATTTCATCATGGCAACTTTTGGGAGTGAGCAGAACTCGGAAGGTAGGCAAGAGATGCTCGATTAAACGTGGGAAACGGTTCTGGGTTGGTGACTAGCCCCCTTTATGCCGTAGACCTGTTCACTAGTTCGCAGCAAATCACTTGTTGCGTTGCAGCTGAATTGTGCCTTGAGAACGCCCGACCCATATCGAGACAAGGGTTGCTGCATTGTCAAGAATCACCACTTTCAATTCTTGGGCAGTATCCACACGTGCATCACTTGGCATAAGCTCTCACTTACTGATGCAAGGAGATTAAAAAGCCACCAACAATGAGGACTCGCAAGCTGAGTATTGCAAAGACCCGTCGTGTTGAGGATAAAGAGATGGCTGGCTGGCTGACTGACTGGTTAACCCGACAACTTGGTAAAGGTAAACGTCACGTAACAGATCACATGAAGCTAGTTAGCTGAATGTCTTGCACTGCTCCGCTCGTAAAAAACATCCAATCGCAAGGGCACCTAAGATACTACGCCGCAGAAAGGTTGCATGTTGCCGACAAATTCAGTCTGATAGGATTGGGGCTGTGTAGTATTAGTGGTTAGAGATAGCTCTGAAATACTAATTTCTTTCCTTCTTAAACTCACCTTGATCCCAAACTCATTCCTCTTTAGCTGCACCAACTCTGTTCAGTCATCCCGCTCTTCATCTACACCATGGCCGTCCAAAATCCTCCCAACGACCTTGTTTTCCCAAACTTGAACCCGGATCGAGCTGAAATCAGGATCTTGGAAGTTGAGCCTGGGAGTCCGGGTTCGGACGTACACTGCAAGTTCCGCGTGGCGACATTGGACAAACTGGAATCACCATATGAGACCCTCTCATACACCTGGGGGGTTGAAAATGAAGCAACAAAGGTCACGGTTTGGCTTGACGAGACGCCAGTCGTCGTTGCGAGAAATCTCTTTGACGCATTGCAAAGGTTGCGGATGACGCACGAGTCGAGATATCTCTGGGTTGACGCACTATGCATCAACCAGGCTGATGACGTGGAAAAGACCTGGCAGGTCAGCATGATGCACCGCATCTACAGCCAATGCCAGCAATGTGCCATATGGCTGGGGGTCCTGGGAGATGTCGATGTGTTCCATGCTAGAGCAGTCGTGGACACGTTGTGTTGGCTCGCCGGGTCGCGAGGCGTACCTGACTGGATGGATGACGATTCGGCCAGAGATCATGCTGCGAAAGCACTCAAAACTCTCGTCAACCTGCCATGGTGGGGCCGGATATGGACGGTCCAGGAAGCTATCCTCCCATCGTCTGCGACAGTTTATTGGGGCCCGTGTGAGATCTCGTGGGATCTGATGCGCAGGGCAGCAGACAGTTTCTTTGACGCTCCCTCTCGCGAAATCCCAGAGGAGTTCTGCGCCCATGACGGAGTCACCGACCTCCAAAGTGCGATGCGAGGACTTCAATTCACACGTAGCGAGTCTCTGTTCAAAGTTCTGTGGCGCTGGAGGTTTCGTCATGCCACGGATCCAAGAGACAAGGTCTATGGACTCGTTGGTTTCCGACGGGACACTTCACTTCCGACCGTGACAACCTGCGATTACACAATCGACGTCCGAACCTTGTACCAGAGGGTTACGGCTGATCTCATCCGCCTATCAACCGATCTGCAGCCATTGATCGGACGAGGAGGGGAAGTGTCCGACATACCTGGCCTTGCGTCGTGGGCTGTGGATTGGCATGGTGTGCGTGATGATTCGAGACGAAGCACAGTGAACTTTTGGGATCACCACCGACGATGGCACGGGCTTGGCTACACCGCAGATAGAGGATTGCGTGGCGTCAGTCAAGGCTTCAAGGTCGAAGACGATCAAATCCTCTTCTTGCATGGCTTGCAAATTGACCGGATTTGTGTGGTTGAAGACCGTTCCAAAGATACACGTGTGGAGGATTACGGATCAGCTGGATCTATGTTCCTCACCAGTGGTGGAAGATGGGGGAACGTCATCACTCAGTTCCAGGCGCAATACCCTGGACAACTTCCAGATAACTGGATGAGTGCATTTCTGGGACTCATTACTGGCAAGTTGGTTCCTCATGACCCAAACCATGGGGATGGCATAGATGATTGGATGAAGAACATGGTTCGTCCGCAGGCCTTGTTTATCACCGAGTCAGGGCGTTTCGGGCTAGGGCCAAGGAACATTCGAGCAGGGCAGGAGGTGTGGGTTCTTGGTGGAAGCAGGCTTCCTGTTATTTTGAATCGTCAGGCCGGGGGAGCTGACGACAAGGGGTTTACCTTTGCTGGCGAATGTTTTGTGTACGGAGTCATGAGAGGCGAGGCAGTAGAAGGGCGGAGTAGCGAGCAGAAAGAAATCAAATTGTACTAGACAGGATAGAGCTGAGATCTTTCTTCTCATAACCAGCTGACTGCTTTAAGCAATATTTGGATCTCTCTTCCCAATGGGCTGGACTCTAATCAGAAGACTGGTTTTCGCGAGCGCCGTGAGGAAATATGAGCGTTTCTCAGTTTGAGGAAGGTATATCATCATGCCGTGCACAATGAAGGCGTGTTTAGGTTTGCCTACAACAAAGGCCAGAGAGTAATTCCACAGTAGAAACTCTCGCAGCTAGTCTTCATCAATCCAGACTGCGCCTCGTTGTCAAGTTTTACCATTGATAAAGGCCTAGTTCAGCTGGAACGTGTGTCTTTGGTCATCCTTTCGCAAACCTCCAGTGAGCCGCGTAGAATAAAGTGCACCTCCAAGATTGCAGTGGTGGGGGCTGTTTACGGTTTGGCATTATTCGCTTGTGATCTAGCTTTTATATATTCAATTTTTTGCATACTCAGTTGGAGCTGGGAGCCTCTACCGAGTAGTTTTCGTCATGGCCCAGTGGGCAAGGCGTCTACGCAATCTGTTTGGCAGTCCAGAAAGTCATCTTGAGTTAAACGCAACTGTAGCCCGGCAACATGGTTCGGTCCCACACCTTGCTTTTTTTATGTTTTCACAAACAGCACGATGATCTCGCAACCAACATCAGCCACTAGGAAGTGCCGTGATATTTCCCTGAACCACCATTCTTCCTCGTTTTTCTCTTTTCCTTCTTTACTTCATCGACTCCTATACACCATGTCCTCACCGCAGTCTTGCATCCTATCGCCCCGCGCTTGTGGCGTCTGTGGCAAGAAAGAGGACCTCCTCCGCTGCCCAGGCTGCCTAGTAGTCTACTACTGCGGACGAGACCACCAAGCTATCGACCGAAAGCTTCACGAGGAATGGTGTATGAAGGCAGAGAAAGCGCTCGCCCATTTGGAGCAGGAGGAGAAAACTTTACGCGACCACCCAGGCGGCATGTTTGAGAACAGCGTCGGCCACTTTTGGATCATCAAGGAGACTCGACAATACGTGCGTGTGCGCGATCAAGCCGTGAATGTGCTGCTTCTGTCCTTTGGCGCTGCTGGTGGACGCGTTGATGCCGTGCAAACTGCTCTAGATCACATCCTGGATATGCTTCGGCTTAATCGTGGAGATTACATGGGCGTCCGAGATGTCGTTCCTACACTCTTCATCCGCCTCAACAGAGATCAAGAGGCCTATGACTTTATGAAGTGGTGTGCAACAACCGGAGACCCAGATCATTGCGACTGGGATGACCTAGATCGTTACGACTGGGATGACCTGGATCTGCTCTTTCTCAACCTCAAGGGTGCCGACGTACTCGAGCCACCTGTTGAAAAGTGGACAAATGTACGCTGGCTTAAAATGATCCACGTTGTAGCTGTGGTACTCATCAAAGTTCGGATCTTGCTCGATCTGCAGGCTGCCCTTAACACAACCAGGGCCGAGGAGATCTCCCGCCGTGTTGAAACGATCAAGGGTCAGATCAGAGCCTTGTACAAGACTGTCGACGAGTACAATCCCCACTTCTGGCGGTTGATGTTGAAGAATCCCGATGAGGCTGTCGCCACGAGACCGAACTGTTACTCGCTCAGGTCAGAAGAGGAGGCATGTTCGGTTATTACGCATTGCTTGGCGTCATGAGTTGAGACGCCTGGGTCATTTGATATAATGCGGTCTGTCAGCCAAACGGCATGAGCAGGACACAGGGGGAAGATATACCTGAGTGCAAATGTTGTAACAGCAAATCGAGTGGGCTTGATGAAATTGGTAAATGGGGGCATACATGGCTCGTCAATTTTGTTGCTAGGTCAGTCTTGCCACGAGGGACCTCCGGACACACAGTTGGGTGTAGGTCATCGCGCAATCACTCACTCAAATCCAAAACCTACACGCAATTATCTTATTAAATAAATATCTTATTATCTTTTAACTCGCTGGTCTTTTCGGATCCTGCAACCTGGCTAGTTCCAATAGTAACCTGTAGGTATAAATGGTCATGTCGACCTGCCTCAGAGATCTTGAAAACCAGTCTCTGCCCTGCTCCGCAATAGCCTTGGCTATTCTTTGTCCCGCTTCCGTTGAGGTGAGATAGGAGACAAGCTCGGGAAGCTCCTCGAGGCTTTGACTGACTGGCACGTAATGAACCCAGGGCATCAGGCGCTCATCGTGCCATTCGCGGAAGATGGTCTGCTTTAACGGTACCGAGTTTGACGCCAGCAGCTTGTAGTAACGTCCGCTGATGCCGTTTCCATCCGTGTCAAATACGAGCCGGGACCTAAGTGCCTGGTCCTTGTCTGCCCAAGACTTGGTGTTGAAATAGGTGCTCTCCTCTCTGCAGTATTGTCTTTCACATTGAAAGATCCTGGTGAAGGCAACGTCAAATAACCGACTATTGAGGAAAGCCGAGTATACCCGGCCAAGCATTCCGCTCTTTTGTCTTAGATAAGAGTGCGGCTTCTGCTCCAGGTTCTGAGCCAAGGCCACAAATCTCTGTCGTTGGTGGTGTCGCCATTGGTCATCGAGGACAAATCCGCCTGTTGTTGAGCCGGCCCAGTATAAGTTGTTCCATTTACTATCCCATTTTACATCGGTCAAGACGTCGTATTGGAACTCTTTTTCGATGTAAGCTGGACTCGGGAAGAGAATGTCGCCCATTGTTGAAGGCGCACCAGTCGACAATATTGGCACCAGTCCTTCAACGAGATGAAAGGTTTTCGGGCTCATTAGAAAGCCGTGCATGTTTTTGTACTCGGAGTGTTGACATAGATCCTTTGCAGAAAAATGGTTTTTGACGAACGGCATGTCGAATGTTTCTACCGCATGCTCAGGATAATAGTTGCCAGCTTTTCTCCGTGACTTGGCACAAGGGCTGCTGAGCTTTTCCCAGGCGGACTTCTTGGACATGTCGGTCAAACTAAACCGTTTGAGATCTGGAGAGCCTTTTGCCGTTGGTATTGGGGGAATCAGAACCCTCGGTTCGTCAAAGTGGTTGATGAGAAACTTAACATCGGGAAGCTCTCCAGGAAGTTCCCCCAAGAGCGCGTCGAATAGAAGACTGTAGTGTCTATCGAAGGTCCGATACGTGTGCTGGCACTTGGTTTTGGCTTCCTTTCCTGAGAAATCGCAGAGCCAAACTTCGCTCTGTGGTGTTCCCTTCAACTTCGCCATCACATCGAGAACCTCCTGGCCACTCAGTTTCCAAAATGGGGAAACGACATTGTAAATCATGTCGTATTCATCAATAATTGGCGATTGATTTGACTTTGCAAACTTGAACCAGGCATCGAAGCCTGGTGGCGGCTCTTGGCGGTATCGTCGTCGATATTCATCGCTGGCAGCCTCGTAGCTTTTCGATTGGTTTTGAAGAACATGTTCAAAGGTATCCGTTGCGTGGTGGACCAAAGCTTCAACTGGGTGTACCAAAGGTGTTCCAGAGCTGTTGTGTGAAAAGGGCTGTGTGTTTCGAATCGCCCAAACGTTGGAAAGGTACGGAAGAAGAGAAATGAGGAAAAAGCCCCAGAGAATCGATTTGCCCTTGGGCTGCCCCGGAATCAAGTGAATTGTCTGGCAAAGCACGAGTAATGACACCATTACATGCCATTGAGCTCGCATCTCTGATGATTCTCGGAAAGGGTTGTTCGTGGATGCGATGGCAAACGTCCCTATGGTGGTGGCCATAAACCATGAGGTGTTTTGGGCCTAGAACTGTCAGTGAGAGGTTTCAAATATTCTAATAATGGGATAGTACTAACAAGCTGAATCATAAAGAACCATGATGAAGCTTTGGAGAGTCCCAAGAACACGACGTATGAAACAGAACATGTAAGGAGACCCAATGCAACAGATTGGATCCCCAGACCCACCACCAAGAGAGCGACCACCCGTATCGAAACTCCAATTATAGATGCTTCAATATTGACAAGCGGAAGGTGGTGAAAGCCATCTTTAGGTCTTGCTGTAAAAGCGCCGTAGACAATAAGGAGGGCAGCTACGAGAATGCTGGACAGCAATGACCTGAAGAGGTCACCATTCGACAAGGAGAGAGCGGCAACAGAAGCGACCAGAATCACACCCCATCCTGAATTTATCAGAGGCCAGAGGGTCCAGACATTGGGCGCTGGCAAGCTGGGGGGCTTGTGTCCAAGATACCTTTGTATTAAGAAAAGCAACGGTGTCAAGGTTGGCTGTACCTTGTTAGTCGATAGAAACGTGACTGCGCAAAGATGCTTCTTACAAAAAGGGCGAGGGAACTACACTCGGCCCTGTAAAAAGAAGCCCCTGCTATGCCAGCAGCAACAATCCATTGCAGACCTGATGAAGCTGTCTGAGCTCCCAGATCATTAAAAGGATTGGACGCAGAGCCTTTTGAAGGGGGTGTGTGCGTGTGCTTGATCAGGACTGGGAGCGTTGCCCAGCAGAGGAGCTCGGAAAAGAGCTCTGGACGTCGTGAGGATAGATGCTCTTTTAACGTTGAAGAAGCCAGGGCCGCGGCCGATAATGCAACAAGAGGGTCAACGGCTTTGAGGACTGATGTCCGCATTGTTGTGACGGGGGACGAGGCTACTCCATCCACGCAGCAGAGAAAAATAGGATGAATACAAGTGAGAGAACCACAGGTGCATCGAAATCAGGCCCAAGTGTGAGCGAATAGCACAGCCTCAACGAGATTACATGATTTTCAGATGCCCAGTCTTGTTAATACCAATGTGTGATGGGAGGCCAATAGCCAACATGCATAAGAAACCGAGGCATGCTGCCTGGGTCGTCCAGCTCGTATTCCATTGAAAGGAGCGCTCGGTAATCTATGTACTACTACGTATCCCCAGCACGTGGCCGTTGTTGGCTGGGAAAGGCGCATGAGGGATGAATCCTTCGACTAAGAGCCAACATCGTATTGGACCCCGTGTTGCTGCGTCTCCTCTAGTCCGACTTCTCGGCACGCTTGAGCCGACAATCATCGGCTGATGCGGGGCGTCGTCGTTGCGCGTCTCAGACAATTGTTCCTTGGTCTGGGGGCGCAGCAAGAAGTGATTGGTGAAAGGTACGACGGCACCTTTGTGGCTGGTAAGGGATCATCCAGTTAAGCCAACAACAGAAGGAGAGGGCACGCTTGGCGGGTTCAGGTTCATTTCTTTCAATCCCTTGGCCTCCGTACTCAAAAGACTCTCTAATAATAATGCGCTTGGCAATTGATTGGCAAGCGGCGGATGCAGCCAGAGTCGGTAAGCTTCCTCTTGGTAATGACGTGTGAGGAATTGGAAAGAAGCAACAAATGATCGACGCGACTTGGCACGGACGCCTTGTCTGCCAAGCGATAACAGAGATGAGCAGCAAGGCCGTTTCCACGGCCTTCCTCCTAAGCCCCACCCCCCAGAAACCACCCACCCCCAGAAACC
>SSHR01002521.1:0-12292 GCA_006518225.1 Fusarium neocosmosporiellum
AGGCGACATGAACCGGTCGACAAGGCGAAACGAACGACGGAATAAATTTGTATTATTAAATGTCCAAGGCCAAGCAAAACGCACGCCAAGGGCCAAGATTGGTGATGTCGATGCGTGGTGTTGATGAAGAAATCAAGTCGAAAATGGATGGACAAAGCACGCCAAGTTGCCAAGGAAGGAACGGGCGATGGGGGTGGGTTTGCATGGGAATAAGGGAAGGGAGGGCGAGGGAAAGAAGGAAGGGGGAGGGAGACCGATGCAAGTTGCAAGGAGAGACAGACAAGGAACCTGAATTAATTGTGGAGCTGACACCAAAGAGCCCAAGAGGAGGGTGAGACGGCGAGTTGAGTGGCTGATGGCTCGATCCACGGGGTGGGCTCTAGCCCGGGAAGCGTCTCATCAGGGCGCCAGTCGCTATTTTTTTTGCGGGCTGGACGCCTGAATTGCGCATTGCATTGGACCGTAGCGATACGAGCTTTTCGCTTTTGGGTGCGACTCAGGGGTAGCATAGCATAACATTGCTGGTTGTGTTGTGTTGTCCAGTCGCCGGGGCAGTGCTGATGAGGTGCGTCTGTTCCTGACAGGACGGTGATCATCTGTGCCGTAGTGTTTGCCTCGTACATACAGGGGACGGCAAACTATTCTTGCTGACCACCTGCTGAGACGTTTCTCATGGAATGGAAGTTTCCATCCTCAAGAATGTCCCCGTCCCTGCGGCGGAAATCGGCTATGCCGGAACGTGATGGATGGATAGGATTCTCCCATCAAGCCATCCATCCCAAATGGGCCAAAGTCGCCCGTTGCATCCCGTGCGTGGATAAATCTGGGCCCAAGTAACCCGCCAAGCGTCCCTGGAGCACTCTCTGTCTCTATCGACGCTGATTCTTGGTGTTTTGCTTTCTCTTTCATCTGTTGCCCGCTCACCATCGCATTTCACGACTCACGGAATCAGCAGATGTCGTTCGTCTCGCGAAAACCACTTCTGCCCTGCCAAGGCGCTTATCGGCACTTACATCCGATCTACGAGCTATCACTTGGCATGCCAAGGAGGCCAAGGAGCCAGTCTCGCTTGTCCCGCCTTGCAGGCCGTTTGCTGGACTTGGACGTAACACAAGCGAGCTGGATGGGCTTATCGATAAGGCGGGGATTGGCACGTGATGTGAGAGAGCTTTCAATTATCACGAATTTGCTTCGTATTCGACTTCAATCGGTCACGAGTCGATAATGGGAGGTAGTCGTTTTACCTGTTCGTATTAATGGTCTATATGGATTCTCATTTTGTACTGGATGGCTCAGGGTATGTTCACGAGAAATCCTTTTAAAGCCGCTCACCTCATGACATCACATGTTAGTAGTGACAGGTGAGTAAACATGGTATGCTGTCGTTGCAAGTGAATATTTCTACTCAAGTCTTGATGCTTGCAGTATATCTAATATCCAAGCGACTTTCTAACCTTGTTAATCGGCTGCTCCCCCTTGCTTCTCCTCTCCAAGTTATACGTCAAGATCTTAAACACCCGCTCATAAACGTGGTTCGAGTTTCCAGCGCAGTGCGGCGTGATAATGACATTCTTGTAACCCCAAAGCTTGGAATCCGAGGGCAGGGGCTCGGGATCCGTCACGTCGAGAGCAGCACCTCGGATCTGCTCCGTGTCCAGCGCCGTAATGAGATCCTCAGTGTTGATGATGGGTCCACGTCCGGCGTTGCAGACGTAGGTTTTCTTCTTACTCAGCAGCGCAAACTGCTCCTTGGAGATCATGTTTCGCGTCTGCTCCGTCAGAGGGAGTAGGATGACGAGAAGGTCAAGATCCGAGGCCAGGAAGTCGTTGAGCTGATCCTTGCCGTGGAACCACTTGCTGGGGAGCAGACCGTCAGGATCTCCAAGGCCAGTCTCGACGAAGCCATCGTCTTTCCGTGACTCTGCAGTGGCTCGCTCGTGCAGGGTGTATGCATGAACGTCCATGCCGAGAGTTATGGCGATCTTGGCGACTTGGCGGCCAATGTTTCCGTAGCCCAGGATACCACTAACAAGATGATCAGAAGAGGCGCAAAAGGGGCGGTTTTAGATCACTTACACTCTCAAACCAACAGAATCCTCGGTGTCCTCATCCGAGTCAGGGTCCACCCATTTGCTCTGCTTCTGAAGGTCGAGGTAGTGAGGAACTGGCCAGGTTAGCAGCCGGATACTCCATCTTGAAGGAGGAACCTACTAAAGTGCTGGTGTGCCAGCCATGTAGCAATCACCCATTCAGAAACTTGAGGCCTGTTTCTGTTAGCCACAATGAAGTCTACGCGGACTAGGGACAGCATACGCATGAGAGCCGTTTGATGTGGAAAAGGCAATCTCAGTCTCCTCGAAAAGAGGCAGACCAAAGATCTGAGCGCACCCGGCGCTAAGAAGCTGGACGAATTGCAGGTTGGGCACCCACTCCTTGGGAGGGAATGCCTTCCAAGTGAAGAGGGATGTGGTTCGCTTCCACACGTCGGCGGGGACTTCTTTGGGCACTTCGACCGCATACAGCTCTGTAGGGTACGTTATGACTTCAACACTAGGGCATTTCGCCTTGAGATGGTTGAGCCTTTCTGGCTTGGGAACAAAAGGCGTTATAATCAGGAGAACCTCAGGGGAGCTCATATTGAAGGATGCCAGGATGGAAGGATTGACAGAACTTGATCTTGGAGTAGTTGCTTGATGAACCGACATTGTTTCAGCACAAGTATATAAACTCTACACTGTTCTTGACTCAGCCCTAGAAGTAACACAGAGATATGCTTAACTGACTCTGCTCAACTGTCAAGTCTCGAATCTGATAAGCCCAAGGAGGAGGCATCCACGGATTTGACTCGGCCCACGGCTATCGCAATTTGCATCTGGGCCCCCACGTCTGGAAATGCGGGGGATTAGCGGAGGCGATGCACTCAGGTGTAAACCGGTGACGTGCATTCTGGAAAAGGTTTTGCGCATCCGCAGTATGCAGCGTAACCGATGATGGATGTCGGCTGGGTCCCCAAGATGTCAGAGGTGCTGAGTCAAAGATGCCCGGAGAGACAGACACCGATATCGGCGATAAGAGCAAAGCTACACAATGGACTTCTTGTTTCAATTCCCCTGAATTTGCCAGAGGCTATGAAGAAAACATGGAGCTTACATGCAAATAGGTTCTTGACGAAAATACATGTCACCCACAATGCTTCCATGACATGACGGTTTCTTCTGTGCATATGTACAGTTGGAAAATAATAGTCTAATTCCTCACTAGAGGGCTCTTGATGATCTATTGGCAATTTTCTAAAAATGTTGCGCATCTACTCCGCCGTATGACGATTTACAGCTTAGACAGAATACCCGTCTCCGTCTGAAGTATCGACAAATGGCCCTTGTTGATATCCTTGATCGTCTTGCACCTAGAACATGGTTAGTAGTCGTTTCGTCAACCTGGGATGCAATGCTCACCCTGCCAGAGCCATGGCAATCTTGAACTCGTCGTGGAGGAGGTTGACTGCCAACTTGACGCCCCCAGACCCATCATACTGTTACCCGATCAGTATTTGCACTCCTTACAGCCACCTGGGTAACTCACTGCCAGACCCCAAATGGGGATGCGTCCGGCGAAGCAGAGATCTGCGCCCAGTGCAATTGCCTTGAAGATGTCTGTTCCGCGTCGGATGCCACCGTCCACGGCGATCTTAATCTTGCCCTTTGCAACGGGGGCACATTCTCGGAGGGCGTCGAGAGTTGCTGGCACGCCGTCGAGTTGTCGGCCGCCATGGTTCGAGATGAGCACCCCAGCCACGCCGTGCTGGATGGCTAGGGCCACATCCTCAGCGGTGTACACTACTCACACGTTAGCGATTGCTGGACAACAACAACCCTAGGTATGCTTGCCTCCTTTGAGCCAGATGTCAAGCTTGGTGACACTCTTGACCCAACCAATTGCCTCCTCCCAACCCATGGAGTCCTCTGCAAGTTGGTGTTAGCTATCTATGACAATCTAGCTGCCCGACGCAAATTTAGACTCCTCACCATAGCTTAGGTCGGCGGCTTGGTCCACCAGATTGCTAAAGTCGACATCTGGGAGAATGTTGGGGTATCCCATGCCCTTGGGGATGCCGAACGAGTTGCGATACTCGTTGAGCCGTCGGCCCAGCAGCGGAGCATCCACCGTCATCATGACTGCCTTGTATCCAGCCTCTGCAGAGCGAGTTAGTGCCTGTGAACAAGTGATCTTCTCGTGGTAACGCACTCTCTGCCCGCTCAAGGATCTGTCGAGAGATGGCACGATTCTTGAGGATGCTAAACTGCATAATGTAGGGATTGCCTTTCTCCTCGGCAATCACATCCTCCAGTGAGCAAGTGGCATATGCCGACAAAGCCATGGGGATGCCAGTCTCAGCCGCAGCTCTTGACGTTGCAACTTCTCCCTCGGGATGGGCCAACCTGTGGGTGGCCGCTGGCGAGAAGCCAAAGGGAAAAGTCACCTTTGTGCCGAATATCTCGGTCGATGTATCGAGGTTGGACACATCTTTCAAGACTCGAGGACGGATCTTGTACCGGTCGAACGCCTTCTCATTGTCGACGACGCTGTACCCGCGGTGAGCAACGGTCAACCCAGAGGTTGGACAACTTACGTTAGCAAGTCCATGGCACCCTCATTGTAGAACTCTAGGAACAAAGTTGTTTATTAATTGCAGTTCTGGGGTAGCGGGGATCGTGTTACCCACCCCTGTACGCCCTGGGGAGCTTCTTGGAGCCCTTCTCCTTCAGATCATTGAGGCAAAAGATCTCCGAGTTTAGCGTCCTACCGCGGTTGGCCATCTTGACAAGATAAAAGAATCGTGCGACTTGAGGGTGATTGATGGCTTTAGATCGTCTGATGATTGCTCCATTCTAGTTATATCTCCCTGCGCCTTTTGCCCTTTATCCAAGCACGTCCCTGCTTGAGCCGAGTCAAGGCTCGGGGTCTTGGGGTGACTCGGCCCCTCTGATAGCGTTCAGATGGGGGATGTTAGCGTGGGAGAGATGTGGGGTATTAGCGCTGCATGTAGGACCCATCCTTGAGCTTTAGCTCCTTGTTCTTATCGCTGAACATGGTTGTGTCTTCCGGATGGTTTCCGTCTGGCTGGGATGCTAATCTTGGACACCTCGGTCAGGCGGCATCATGGGCATGGTGATTAGTGCTTGAGACGAATGATAGCAAGAGCCATGTCGACTTGACTCAGCTCAAAATCAGTGTCGTGAGGACCAGGGCTTGGCAATTGTATATATGCTGCGGTTGTTGAGGGCTGAGTATATTCGACATCACCTTCAACAGTCAGCAAACCAAACCAAATATCAAAGAACTCAGTCCAGCTGCAACCATGGATTCATCCGTGTCCCAACCTCGGGGCTTCTTCAAGAATTACCGAGTGTACATTCTCGCAACCGTGTCTTATATGGGGTCTCTGCTATTCGGTGAGCTACCCTAATGAAATTCAATCATTCACCCCTCTAACGCGCTTCCAGGCTATGATGTCGGCGTCATGGGAGGGCTCCTCCCGTTTGAAAGCTTCAAGCGAGATTTTGGAATCCCAACTGGTTCGTCTGGCTTCGCAGACGGCAGAGTGGCCGAAATCTCCTCCAACGTCGTCTCCTTGTTGACCGCTGGATGCTTCTTTGGCGCCTTGTCAGCAGCGATTGCGAACGATCGATACGGAAGACGATATTCTCTCATGGCATACTCGGTCATCTTCCTGCTGGGTGCTGCCTTGCAGACTGGTGCTCCGAATGACTTGAGCTACCTCTACGCTGGTAGGGTCATTGCCGGGCTGGGCGTCGGTGGCATGAGCTCCATCGCTCCAGTCTTTGTTGCCGAGACTGCCCCGGCAGATGTCCGAGGCCGCGTGACTGGTCTCTTCCAGGAGTTCCTTGTCCTTGGTAGTACCATTGCTTACTGGCTCAACTATGGCATCGAGCGAGGCATGCCCGTGTCGAGTGCCCAATGGAGAATTCCTCTGGGTGTCCAGATGATTCCCGCCGTCTTCCTCTTCATTGGTCTCATCCCTCTTAAGGAATCCCCTCGTTGGCTGGTAGAGAAGGGTCGAGAAGACCAAGCCCTGGCATCTTTGGCGTACATTCGCAACATGCCTGTCGACTCCCACGAGGTGTCTCGAGAATTTGTCGAAATCAAGACGTCCCTTGATGAAGAAGGAGGAAAGATGCAAGAGGCTACTTGGAAGGAGTGTCTCAAGCCAGGTGTCAGGAACCGCTTTGCTCTGATCTTTGCCCTCATGCTTTGCCAGCAGCTTACTGGAACCAACTCGATCGGCAAGTACTTTGAAAACCCTAGGCAGAACATCAACTGACTGCTATTGTAGGATACTATGCCCCGCAGATTTTCCAAACTGTTGGGCTGTCTGGAGCTGATGCCTCTCTGTTCGCCACTGGAATCTATGGCATTGTCAAGCTGATTTTCACCGCCATTTCCCTGCTGTTTGTCATTGACAAGATTGGTCGACGGTGGGCACATGTTGGCGGTGGAGCCTGGATGTAAGTCTGCGAATTAAGCCTGACTGTGGGAAATCTTGGACTAACTGATTATAGGTCCGTGATGATGTTTATTCTGGCTTCAGTTTTGGCAACTCATCCCCCAAAGGAGGGCGAAGGCGTTTCATCTGCGTCCATCGCCATGTGTGTCCTCATTTACCTTTATGTCATTGCATACACAGGCTCATGGGGCCCTGGGTAAGACCGCTGTTCTTGAAATATCGATCTCCTGCTGATATTCAAAGTCCTTGGATTTATGCCGGCGAGATCTTTCCAACTCACGTCCGCTCTTACGGCGTGGCCTTTGGAGGTGAGAAACCAAAGCTGCCTTCGAGACTGGAAATACTGACAAGAAAACAGCGGCAACTCAGTGGCTGTTCAACTTCATGGTAACTCGGGTAACCCCTCAGATCATCCATGATATTGGCTGGAAGACATTCCTCGTTTTTGCCAGTCTGTGCTTTGGGATGAGCGTGTTTACCTTTTTCTTCATAAAGGAGACCAAGGGCCTGACACTTGAGGAGATTGACCAGCTCTTTGGACTCTCCGATATGGAGCAGTTCCATAATGATGTCGAGAGGAGGATGACCAAGCTGGAGGGACTTGATCCTGTTATGAAGACTGCGACCGCCGAGGAGGAAAAGGGGGTTGCTAAGCAGGAGGAGACCAAGTAGAGGATATTCTGGAGCTCTTCGCTGTAACCTTTTCATGAAAGAGTAGGAATACAAGCGAATTGAGCTCTCCAATTATACCTCGAGATCGAGATATACGACTCGAATCAGTTTAGTTTGAGGCGTAAAGGTATGGCGAAGTGGGCTACCTCGCGGTACCTTGCATGGCCCTGAAACTCTCTGTGTACAGACGAAATATGAGTGTCTCGCCGTCTGGGAACTTGATTAGATGCCGTGAAAAAAGCAACAGCATGTAGAAAAGCTTCCCAAGCACCCCAAAAGAGACAATCCCATGATTCTACCTATTCTTGAGAGCCGTGAACTGGCATCATCACGTCGCGTCTGTCATAAGCTCGGCTCGGCGCGACTTTATCCCACCGCAGCCAGACTCCACCAATCAGCGCGTGGACCCTGCGGCGCCTCAGCTTCAGGGGATGCTTTTAGTTGACTTGTCCTTTCTGATTGCGGCCGTGGAGCGCATTCAAGGCGACCTAGAACCTACGACATTCATTGGGAATTCTCCTCCACTAGACACACGTGGCCGATAACCGATCGGAATAGCTTCCAGGCCACTGAGACCCGTCTCAATTGCTTCTTCAAATCGTCACTCCTTTAAAGAGGCATGCGCTGCTGAGAATCGACTGGCGCTCTTTGTCGATAAGCGACTCCTTGGACGCTTTGCGACCACTTTGGAACCACGACCATCACGACCCCACGACGTCTTTTTCGAATCCGCTGTATATATATGAAAGCTAGCAGGGCTAGGAATCTTGGATAACATGATGAACGGCGTCGAGAAGCCAGTCCTCGACGAGGACGCCTTTGGCGCAAAGGCTGGAAGCATCGTCAGCGCTTTTGACGCATTCCGTACGTCGTCTCTTGCTTCTGGGCATTGCCCGAGCTGACATTGAAACAGCTAAGTCGAAACCTCAATATATCCAACGAACCTCGGGCGGCGGGAAATGGACAGTCGCCGTTACCATCATCTCCTTGGTCCTCATCTGGGGTGAGGTCGCCCGGTGGTGGCGCGGCAGCGAGTCTCACAACTTTGAGGTCGAGGCGGGCGTCGGTCGGGAGCTGCAGATCAACCTTGACATTGTGGTGCGCATGCAGTGCGATGACATTCACGTAAACGTGCAAGACGCATCGGGCGACCGAATCATGGCGGCGAAGCGTCTCCATCGTGACAAGACCCTCTGGTCGCAGTGGGTTGACGGCAAGGGCATGCACAAGCTTGGGCGGGACAGCCAGGGCAGGGTCGTTACTCAGTCTGGCTGGAACGACTTGGGTTACGAGGAGGAGGGTTTCGGCGAGGAGCACGTTCACGACATTGTTGCGCTCGGCAGGAAGAAGGCCAAGTGGGCAAAGACGCCCAAGGTCAAGGGCCGTGCTGACAGCTGTCGTATCTACGGAAGCTTGCACTTGAACAAGGTGCAGGGTGATTTCCACATCACGGCTCGAGGTCACGGATATATGGGCAATGGCGAGCATCTCGACCACAAGAGTGAGTTATGCCTAGAGACAAGGCTGGTCGTAAGCTGACAATCATCATAGACTTCAACTTTTCGCACATCATCTCGGAGCTGTCCTACGGCCCCTTCTATCCCTCGCTCGTCAACCCCCTCGACGGCACTGTCAATACCGCCTCGGACAACTTCCACAAGTTCCAGTACTATCTCTCGATCGTGCCTACTGTGTACAGCGTGGGATCCAAGTCTATTCTCACCAACCAATACGCCGTGACTGAGCAGAGCAAGTCTGTCAACGAGCACTACATTCCTGGAATCTTCTTCAAGTACGACATCGAGCCTATTCTGCTGACGGTTCGCGAGAGCCGTGATGGTATCGTGACCTTCCTGGTCAAGATTATCAACATTGTGAGCGGCGTGCTTGTCGCTGGACACTGGGGCTTCACGATCAGCGACTGGGTGAAGGATGTCATCGGCCGAAGAAGGCGCAGCAGTGGTGGCGTTGGTGTCCTGGGAAACAAGGAGGGCTTTGATGAGTAGATTGCCAATCTGATAGTGGCCTACGTGTATTAGAAACGCATGCAGTGGGAGAGCCAAGAAGAGGGAGTTTGGGCTTGGAGGTTGTGCATATCTGCCGCTTCGGAGTTTGGGTTAAAACATGGGGTTTGGTTTCAGCATTATAAAGAGGATTGACAGCCATTGCACGCGCCATGATCAATTGTTGACCTGTTGAGTAGCCAGACACGAGCATGCTGCAAGCATACGTGAGTTTGAGATGAGTGTTCTCATAGCTGTCCTTTGATGCGGGAAGTGCGGCTTTGAGCTTAGCACGTCGCCCGTCTCACTGATCGTTCATTGGTAAGATCCCTACAGCTTAGTTGAGGCTGAGTTAAAAATGAATGGCCTCTTTTCTGCATCTCAGACTCTGTCAACTAGCACCAATAAAGCGAGGCGGTGCACTTTCGCCCCGTTATCGTTGTATCAAGCCACCGCCATGCTGGTGATGCAGCACGATGAGAGGAAACGGACAGGCATGGAATATTCCAGTCATGGGGACAAGCTGCATCAGACACGGCATAGCGTCGTACTACGGAGAAAGACCCATCGTGGCCAGACCCTTGAGGCTTCTCGTAAGGCTACTGTACATGCGCTCGGTTCCTGTCAGTCAGTAAGAAAAATTCCCATCCGGACTGGCCGGGTCGTCACCATCATGTGGCACAAGACAAAGGGCGTCTGGTGACTCAAAAGTTAAGGGTCTGCGTAATCGTGCCGTGTCTTTTGGGATTTCTGGTAATATGCATGCCGGCAGCCGAAAGCGGAGCCGAGTCCAGACGATGTCCCCTCCATTTTTTTCTTTGGAATTTTCGTTTTGGTTCCTTGGCCGTATGAGTTGGCGTCGAGGCGCACGGGGACCTTGGACTCAAAGAAAATAAGAACCAAGGACAGAGGATGTTTCTCTTCTGTCGACTCAGCATGACGGGGCAGGGGTTTCAAGAGGTGGGGCATACCCATGGCAGACTATGACGACACCGGCATAAAAGAAGGAGAGAAAAAAGAATGGAAGTGGAGGGTGGGGTTTTCCATCCTGGGGCCTTGGGGCATGTTAGTGACGAAATGTTCCATCCATGGGCCAAGGCCAAGGTCAAGGTTCGTTTCGGTCCGGAGCGTTGAAGAGGAGAGGGAAGGGAAGCTTCTTTTCTTTTTCCGCCTCATTCCGTTACCGAGGGTTCCTGAAGCTGAAAGATTGCGGGAACTGTCCCTGTCGATGAAGGGACTGTCGTCGTGTTGGCTGGGTCACCAGGCTCCGAGCTTGACTCTCCTAGATCCCGAGATGGAGGGTACCTACAAGAGACAATGGGACCAACTGAGCGACCCATGTGATGAGGTTCTTTGAAGAGCTTGTTTCTTTTTCGTTACTACCCTCAACTTTCAGGTTTGTTGGGCTTTGTGCTGAGACAGGAGCCACGCTGGCAAGGCTGGGCCTCTTTGACCTGGTCTTGACCTCAAGCTGGCGTCAATAGCGAGGTGGAACAAGGGGTCAGCATTGGAGTTTTGGCTGACGAGTGAAGCCCAATGAACAAAGGAATCGAGGCCACGAATGCTTCTGTTGTTGACATTGCCTAGGTACAGTATTCCGTAGTCTTTGCTCACTCACTCGGCATGGTAGAGCGGGGTTCTGTACCTGAAATGACAACCAAGCAAACTCCAGGTTTTCCCTGGCACGACGTGTAGATCCCCATCTCAGAAGATTCAAGCCCAAGATTTCGTTTCCTTTTGACGCCCTACTCCTGTCTGTGTCCCAATCACCGCGAGTACTGTCCAGCGACCAAGCCAAAGAGCCCAACGAGGAGCTCCCTTGCTTGCATCCGCCAAGGTTGCATGGTTTGCTCAGCCAGAGCCTCGTTGATTGGGTCCTTGGCTGCCTGGCCTCGACGCCCAGCTCATCAGCCGGGCAGAACCAAGAGACCTTCTGCCATCCATCTCAGGTCGACGGCCAATCCCATGGCCTCCCGCATTGCACGGTAGCATCATCTTCCATCATAGCCACTGCGGGCGTGCCTTTTTGCTTGCGAAGCGCCCCCTGCAAGTCCCGTCGCCGCCCACTGGAGCGTGCTGTGCTTCTGGGCTCCACTCCCGCTGGGCTTCAGGCCGGCTTAGGCCCCACGCACCGCCTGGCCGTGCTGGTTTCTTGTTAGACCAGCCTTTCTTTTCCGGTTCCTGCTCAACATCCATGCCCATCACTCACATCCACCACTACGACATCTCTCTTCCGTCATCGTTCCCAGCTGTTCCTCCTTTCCCCCTCATACAAACTCTAGATTTCGCTGTTTCTGCACTTTGGGCGTTTTCCATCAAACCCTCGATTGCCTCGCCATCCGTATATCGAACCGCTTTCTTTTGCTTGACTCGTACTGCAACTACACCACACAGCCCTCATCTGACCCCTGTCATCCCCCGCGATGGGTGAAGTCTACAGAGATACTCGCGTCTATCGTGAGTGGGATCGGGATGACAGCTCCTCGGACGACGAGCGCGTTCGCAAGACCACAATCCGACGATACAAGGTCGCACCTAGTAGGACTGATCGAACCGACCGAGCATCCGAGTTTGACGACGGACGCTCCCGCGCCTCCCATTATGGTCGCACCTCGGGCGACCTGCTCGAGGAAGACCGTCGTTCCCATGCCCCGGACCGCCCTCGCTCTGCTTTCGAGTCCTATGCTGGAGCCCCTTCTCACGCCAGTCACTATGAGGATCGTGGCCGGGGCCAGGCCCCGAGATCCTACGTTTACGAGAAAGAGATCGAGAGAGAGACTTATCCTCCACCACCGATGCCCGTTCCTCCACCTGCACCTGTTTCCGCAGCCCCTACGCCTGCGCCCGTAGCTGTAGCTGAGCGACCCCGTGCGACCACTTTTGAGAAGGAAATGGATCGCGACTGGGAGCGACATTCCCGGTTTGATGGCCCACCTTTTGAGGATGACGTCAGAGTTGAGAAGCGCATCGAGCGTCGCGACAACGGCGAGTACCGCATCGAGAAGCGGGTTGAAGAGCACGTCGACGATAGCCACGGCTGCGACGTCGAGCGATACCGCAAGGAGACAGAATATTATACTCCATATGACCC